>PVLA01007105.1:11793-111354 GCA_004027455.1 Hydrochoerus hydrochaeris | reverse complement strand
CTGCTATATTCAATTATACTGCTATATTCATTTATGCCTGATGATATAGGCAATTCTATTGAAGATAATAAGAAACAACACAGCAATCATTGTAGATCACCTTGTACTGTGGTTTTATATGACTTTTTGGTTTCATGTTTTTATAGGAATTTGTTTTGTTTTGTCTTGCTAAGTTTTGTTTTTCCCTCTAATACAGAAAGAATAGAAATACATGTAGAGACTCATGTATGCGTAGCTGTTTACACTCTCACTGTTTGACTATCTACTTTGTATGCTTTAATTTTGTAACTTAAACAACTATTTCCAAGAGGACAATATGTAATTTATCAACTAATGATTTCTTATTGTTTATCTTTTTTTTTGAAATTCTGTATTATCTCTACCCTTTACATGCTTTTTTCTCTTTAAATAAAAATTTAAAATATATATATATATATATATATATATATATATTTTTTTTTTTTTTTCCCCCCCCTTATTTTTTGAGGCAGGGTTCTGCTAAACAGGACAGGCTGAGGTTGATCTTGTGATCCTCCTGCCTTAGCCTCCTGAATGCTAGGATTACAGACATGTAACACTACCCCCAGCTTTAAAAAAATGTTTTTGAGTAATATTTTATGAAGACAGGATGACTCACGTCTGTAATCCTGGCACTCAGGAGGCTGAGGCAAGAGAATCACACAAGTTTGAGGCCAGCCTAGACTACATAGTGACTTCAAGGTCAGCCTGAACTACATAACAAAACCCTGTCTCAAAACTACCCGTCTAAATTACATAGCAAGATCCTGTCTCAAAAGGAAAAAAAAGATTATATACTACGATTAAAAAGCAAAACACAAAATTATAAGCAAAGTCAGATATCAATTCTATAAAATAAACACTATCAAACTATTAAAAGTATTCATCTTTTGGTAGTATATTATTCATGAATTGAGAGTAATTTAATTTCCTCTTTAACAAACATGCTTCAAAATCACAAAATTAGTCCCTATTTTAGAGAACCTAGCCTACTACACATATGGCTGAGTACCAACCTCCTTTCTTCAACCCCCCAGGAGTCTCAAGACTATTTCAAGATTTATAGAAAGAGGTCCTTCTTTGTCTTGAACAAAGTCCTGAAAGTCAAGAGGCATAATGTACTGTGTAATCCTTTATTGCTAATTCCACAGTACTCGGAGTCTATTTTTAACATATAGGGCATAAGCAAAAAATACAGTGAATAATTAAAAATTGTTAAATGATTACATTAAAAGGCATAAAGGCTGGGCGTGGTGACTCATGCCTGTAATCCCAGCACTCGGGAGGCTGAGGCAGGAGGAGCATTGCGAGTTCAAGACCAGCCTGGGCTACAAGTGAGCTCAAGGCCAGCCTGAAATGCATAGCAAGACCCTGTCTCAAAAAGATAAAAAATGAAATAAAATAAAAAAATAAAAGGCATATTGCCATGCCAGGTAGGATGGTACACGCCTATAGTCCCAGGACTTGGGAGGCTGAGGTAGGAGGACTGTTGCAGGTTCAAAAACAGCCTGAACTGCATAGTGAAACTCTGTCTCAAAAAGACAAAAAATAAATAAATAAGTAAATAAATGACATTGTCATTAATGCCCTTCAAAATGTTCCCTTTTGCTTTGTTTTGTTTTTTTGAGACTGGGTCTCACTATGTAGCTCCATGCTGGTGTCCTTCAATTCACTATGTAGCCTAGGTTTGCCTCACACTATGGCAATCCTACCTCAGCCTCCTGAGTGCTAGGACTACAGGTGTGCGCCACCACACTCTGCCCCCTTTGCTTTCAACACAATTATCCCATCATTATTGCCATTTTCAGAAGCAGTTCTGGAAGTTCTCTTTCTTATCTTTACTTTCAAAACACTGAGGGTACCTCAATGTCCTGAATCAATTCAAAATGGTCACTTTGACTTCGGGGAACAGCCAGAGTTGTTGAATAACCCTGCTTTTCTGTGCGATGAAACTTAGGAGCATTTATCATATTTTTGATCACATTTCATAAAGACACAAATAAGAACAATATGAACATCCAGAACTGATTAAAAAAATGGCAAGAGGCCAGGGATATGGCTCAGCAGCACAGCACCTGTCTGGCATGTACAAGGTCCTGAATTCAATCCCCAGTGCAAAAAAAAAAAGAAACAAAAAAGGCAAGAATGATGGGCTTTGTGTGTTCAAAGCAAGAATACTCTGAGAAAGATTAATGGAAATGTATCTTTAACTGTAATAAAGTTTTTAAAATTTAAGTATGTACCATGTATTCTGTCATACCTTGTATATATATATATATATAGCCAAAGCTTTTGCAAGCAGAGATAAGGGAAGAACATAGTATAATTAAGTGCTTCTGGTTAGCACAGTGCTAAGAAACAAAGCTCTCTGAGCTAGGTAAAGCTCTAGTTCTATAATGCTGAGTAAGTTCACAGCAATCTTCTCTCCTTTCTGTGATTTCATATGCAATCCTTCTTTCCCATTCCAAAAGAGCAAAAGGAAGATAAACAGAAAGCTACTGGGATCTGTCAACTCTGTCCTCAGAAACCCAAATGTAGGTCAGAAGCCATTTTCTTCTCACTGGTTGTGGGCATAGCTTGTTTACAAACTTAATCTAAAACAATTTGAAACACCAACAGGAAAAAGCCATTATGGTGTGATGCCTGCTCCTTACACCAGGCCATGGAGTGGCGGTGGCAGAAAGCAAGGGGGTCTTGAGGGCTGAGGGATAAGGGACCTGCACAGTCTAGGAACCTATCTGCTCACAGATGCCTTCAAACTGGTTTAAAATAACAAGCTGAGATGAAAAATAACCCTTTCAGCTGGGCATGGTGGCTCACAGCTATAATCCCAGCACTTGGGAGGCTGAAGCAGGAGGATCATTGCGAGTTCGAGACCAGCCTAGGCTACAAAGTGAGCTCAAGGCCAGCCTAAACTGCATAGAGCAATCCTGTCTCAAAAAGACAAAGAAAAAAAAAAAAAACTTTTCTAAAAATAAATAATAAAGGCCTTGACACTGACATCCCTCTCTGAGTTAAGTCACAACTAGTGATGCTAACACTAATCAAAATACCTGACCAAAACAAAAAAGACCTGATATAAGACATATACCAACCCTGTCACAGAGTTGGGAACAGAATTCAGGGATATCCCAGAGCTGAGAAACCAAAAGTAATGAACAGATACAAACTTTTTTCATTCTCATCCTTTATGCTTACTCAACTCTCAGGAGAAAATGACTCTGATGAAATTACTTCAAAGGGTAAGAGCCCTCCCCTCCTCCAAAAGTACAAAACAAATTATTCAAATATAAGGCACTCATATCACTATGACAACATCCACATACCCTCCACACTGAGCGCCCCATACTTACACACGCAAGCAGCAGCAAGAAGACAGCAGGCCAGGTAGGGGGGACCACAGGTGGGGAATGAGGGCTGGATGATGTAGTTGGCGAAGGTGAGGGCGATGATGGCCTGACTGGTAGGCTCAACAATTAGCAGTGAGGTCCACAGGCGGATGAAGGCAATGAAGCCGCCAAAGGCCTCTAGAATATAAGCATAGCTGGCCCCTGATTTGGTGATTGTGGTCCCCAGCTCTGCATAACAAAGGGCACCCACAACAGAGAAGAGTCCACCAATGGCCCACACGACCAGTGACAACCCATAGGAGGCAGTGTGTTGCAGCGCGCCTTTGGGAGAGACAAAGATCCCTGAGCCAATCATGTTGCCCACCACCAGGCTAACCCCATTCAGCAGGGAGATCTCCTTCTTCAGCTGCATAGCTTCCTTTGACCCTTCAGGTGGCAAGCTGACATTTTCTTCCACCTTGGGCTGGCTGGCACCAGGGAGGAGATGGTAGGTGGGCATGGGGCTCTCAGTCTCCTTGGCTTCCATGGTAAACAGCTGCTGCACACCTGTGTTTACTGTGGCCTGGCAAAGAAAACAAATGCATCAATTCTAGGGCAGGAACTGGTAAAGCTCAGCTTTAGACCTAAGGCAGGCAGGTACTTGCCCCCTTCATGGAGGGACAACATGGCTGCACACAGTAAAATAAGCCTGTCAAGAGTTCCTACCCCAGTAAACAGGCAAATAGAACTATCAGACCTCCACTGCTCCTGCAGGAAAAAAAACGAATGCTTGGCATGATCTGATGAGGACTTCCATCAGAATATCTCTTACTGCCCTATATAGCCTGGCACTGGGTTTGTCCACAGCACAGATTCACCTAAGTATTGACTTTACTCTCCTCTTCCTGGCTTAAAACCCACAAACCTGCTCTGCAGAGAAGACACGAATCCCTGCAGCAAAGACAAATCCCTCATTTGCCTGAAAGGCCCCTCATTATCCAAGGCAATGCTGTCTACTCAGTTCTAACACAAAGAGGGTCTCAGTTCTCGAAACACAAAAAAGGACTTTTGCAGTGCCCAGCCATACACAGGTATACCTGCAACTTCTCACTGGCCAGCAAAGACCATGGGCAGATGGGGGAAGGGCTAAAATGATAAGACAAGCGTATACTGCTATTGCAGAAAGTAGACTCAAAGGATCTTCATGAAAATACGTTGCTGGACATGGTGACACACACCTGTAACTACAGCACTCAGGAAGTTGAGGCAAGAAGATCAGAGTGAGTTCAAGACCAGCGTGGGTTATGTAGTGAGTCCAAGCCAGCCTGAACTACATAGAGAGATACTGCCAAAAAAAAAAAAAAAAAAGAGGCCAGGTGTATAGTGCACACCTGTAATCCCAGCACTCTGGGAGTTCAAAACCAGCCTGAAGTGAGTTCAAGGCCAGCCTGAACTGTATGGTGATACCCTGTCTCAAAAAATACAAACAAAGAAAAGAAGGGGCCGGGGACATAGCTGAGCGCCTGCCTGGTAAGCACAAGGTCATGAGTTCAATACCTGATACAACAACAACAACAACAACAAAAGACAAGACAAGACAAAACAAGACAAGACAAGACACATCTGTGTGTTGCTATGTCTATAACACCCACCTTGATCCCCAAATTGCTGCTGGCCTATTCAACACCTTGCTTTTCTTAAATACCCAAAAGAAAGAAACTAGATAATAAAACAAGATGGAGAAAGAACATCCAGAAGTAACATTACCTGGTGCCAATTCGCCATTGGCTTATTTGCTGTCCTCCTCCCACTATCCCTTATTAACTTCTGCAGAGAGATTCTCCCAGAACAGTACCCAGGAATCTTGCCACCCAACCCAGGCTACAAGGCTTCTCATAGCCACAGATATGGTTTTGTAAAGCGTCCTGTCGGGAGATGGCATACAGATAGCCATTACCTTTGGATTAGAGTTGGGCTAATCCACAAACTTTAAGGAAGGTGAATTCCACATTAATCCACATATGAAAGACCTGGAATGGGCATCAGAATATAAGCATCTTTCTGACCCTACACCCTCAATTCCTGTGCAGGTCGTGCCTCATCAATCTAGTGAGCTACTGGATTCCCACCCAGGAGTCAGTCCTTGAAGGTCACAGGGTTAACTTCCAGGGAAAAGAACACGATCAGGCCAGGCACAGTGGTGTACCTTTAACCTTAGCTACTCAACAGGTTGAGGCAGAAGGATGGCAAGGAAAGGCCACTGTAGGCAACTTAAGGAAGACTCTGTCATGACTAAAAATTTTTAAAAAG
Source organism: Hydrochoerus hydrochaeris (assembly GCA_004027455.1). Taxonomy (NCBI): domain Eukaryota; kingdom Metazoa; phylum Chordata; class Mammalia; order Rodentia; family Hydrochaeridae; genus Hydrochoerus; species Hydrochoerus hydrochaeris. The sequence continues at coordinate 105,697 of PVLA01007105.1, read as the reverse complement.
CCAAGGATGTAGCTCAGTGGTACAGTGCTTCCTTAGCATGCATGAGATCCTGGGTTCAATCCCTAGTATCACCCCACACACAGACACACCCAAACAGGATCAGTACATCATCTTCCCAAAGCTCATCTACTCGGCATAGGTGTATATGCCTGATCCTGGCCTTACTGAGCTGAGATTTAGTTCAGTAGCATAAGTGCCTGCCCAGCAAGCATGAGGTTGCGAGTTCAATCTCCAGTATCACAAATAAATAAGTAAATAAATTTAAAAAATGTATTATAATATAACACAATACCATTAAATTGCCTCAGATTACTCCTTGCATCAAACAGTCTTGCCACTTTCTAGAGCACTATTGGAGGTCCTCTTTCATGTATTTTGAGGTGTGATCAGCGGGGTATGGTGGCACATGTTTGTAATTCAAGGACTCTGGGAGGTTGAGGCAGGAGGATCAGAAATTCAAGTTCAGCCTGGGCAACTCAGTAATTTAATGAGACCCTGTCTCAAAATAAAAATATAAAAGAGGGCCAGGGGTGTAGTTCAGTGTGTTCAATCTCAATCACACACACACATGCAAAAAAAAAAAAAAAAAAAAAAAGTATGTGTGTGTGTGTATATATATATATATATATATATATATATATCAAACGCTGCTACTGAGTGCCATCCAAAAAGGCAGACTCATAAAAATATTATGGTAGGTCCTCATCCACCTTGTTCACCAGACCCGGCATCATGTGACTTCTGGCTCTTCCACAAAGTCAATGCAACTATGACAGGAAAAAATTTTAAGTGATTTTGGACATCAAGCAAGGCAGCTAGAACAGCACAACTAAAATTCACAGTAACTGATTTGAAGTTTAACAATATGCAATGTGTATACCATTATTACCCCCTAATTATCATGTTTTGAAATTTGGGGGGTTTTTTGCTTTTAAAATTAAAAAAAAATTTTTTTGAAGGACACTCACAAATTAAAGACTTCCAGAACTGCTTCAGAAAGTGGCAAGAGGCCGGGGATTTAGCTCAGTGGCTTAAGGGGCTGCCGGGCAAGCATGAGGTTGAGTTCAATCCCCGGTACAAAAAAAAAAAAAAGAAAGTGGCAAGAACAACAAGGTAAGTATGTTCAGAGCAAGCTGGAGTATTTTGAGGGGAACTAACAGCCCTACATCTCTTACTGTGGTAATTTTTAAAAATTAAATATTCATCATAGTTTACAATCACACCTCATACATCTATTCCACACCTCATACAACTCTATAGAAGTACCTATGTTAAGCCAGGCTCTGTGCTGAGGACAGAGTTAACAACATCAGTACAGACCACAGAGGCAGTACAGCAAGGAACTGAGAAGCATGCAGGATTCCAAGTCCCCTAGGCAGAGACCAAGATTGCCAGCTAGCTGCACCTCACCCTTCGTCTTACCAAACAGCTTAATTGACCCTTTTGTTTTTGTTTTTGTTTTGAGACAGGGTCTCATGATGTAGTCCAGGCTGGCCTTGAACTCATTATGTACCCCAAGCTAGCCTTGAACACACTATGATTCTCTTACCTCAGTGCCCTGAGTGCTGGGATAATAGGTGTGCACCATCAAGCCCAGCTAGCCTTACAGACCTTTTGTGAGCATCAAATTAGACAATAGAAAACTCTTCAATAAAACATGAAACCTTTGTCAGCAGGGTTATCAATGCTGCAAAACAAATTCTGGAAGCAAACAGAAGGAGGAAAGAAAAGTAAGCTCATTTTCACTGAAAGATAAAAGCTAGTGCAAAATGGGAAGTCCTCGACTTTAAGCTTCTATTTAGAATAGAGAAAAGTGGAAAAAACATTGTTCTCACTCCAGTAACAAGAAAAAGCCAGATAATCTATAAGGCCATAATTTTTCTTTTTTAAAAAAGCAGTACAAAGTTTATTTGAAAAAGTAAAAACAGGGCTGGAGGTTTAGCTCAGCAGTGTAAGTGCCTGCCTGGCAAGCATGAGGTCATAAATTCAATCCCTGGTACCCAAAAAGAGTAAAAATGAAAAGTGAGAGAAACTGGCTCCACAGAGAAAGTGTGGGCCACGTAAACAAGAAAAAAAAAGCAATATAAAAGTGCAACCTGGAAGAAGCAGGGTGGGCTATGGTAAGGAAAGTCACAATAGCCCAAAACCATAATTTTTTTTTAGCTGCCACAAAGCAGGTGTTACAGGCCAATGCACTAGACTGAAGATGAAGAGAAGACAGGCAAATCCAAGGAGCAAGAGAAATTCAAAACTCGGTTTAACTGTGTAGTAGGAAAAACAATAAGATCACTACAAAATGGGTAAGAAAAATCAAGTACAATTTTCAAATAATTAGCCAGGCATGGTGGTATACACCTGTAATCCCAGCAATCTGGAAGGCTGAGGCAGGATGATTGCAAATTCAAACTCAGTATGGACAACTTAGTAAAACCCTGTCTCAATATTCAGAGTAAACAAAAAAAAAAAAAAAGAACTGGAACTATATCAATCTCATATACTAGAAAATGAAAAAAGAATAAGCCAGGCATGGTGGCACACTCCTGTAACCCCAGCACTCAGGAGGCTGAGGCAGGAGGATCTGCAAGTTCGAGACCAGCCTGGGCTACAAAGTGAGCTCAAGACCACCTGAACTGCATAGTGAGACACTGTCTCAAAAAAGAAAGAAAGAAAGAAAGAAAGAAAGAAAGAAAGAAAGAAAGAAAGAAAGAAAGAAAAGAAAAGAAAAGAAAGAAAAGAGAGAAAAAAGAATATATACTGAATTGTAAACCCCTGCAGAAAAAAGGTTGTTACTCCCAAGGCAGTTGAGCCAGGAGAAAAGAAACCCTGTCTGTCTGGGAGAAGGTCTCAAATTTTGATCAAGACCATTGAAAGTGTCCTCCTCATGAAGAGGAAAGAATCATCCAGAAAGACCCTCCAAAACTCAAGGACATACTCCCTAAAATTAGGGCTGAACCTGGATGACAGAGAACTTCCTTATTCTCCAGGACCAGGTTAGCAAGTACCCAGGCACAAGCAATGGCAGTCTCCTCCTACGAGAGCAGAGACTACGCCCTGTGAAGAGCTAAAGCTGAGGTAGAGCACAAACCAAAATAGAGCCTCCCTTCCAACTAAGCAAACCTACATGTGCAAGGAGCCACCAGAGGAAACTGAAAGTGTGGTTCTTTACAGTACTATAGAAACAACAAAGCCCCAAACACATTTCTAACCCGAACTGACTCAAACTCTCATACCAGCAACCTAGCAAAAGAGGCATACTGGCTTCCCAAAATAAATTTCTGTCTCCACTCCTCCACTGCCAGACAGTCAATAATAAACTACAAGCAACACAAAAAGAGGAAGAAAAACAACCCACTCTCAAGATGCAAGGTAATCAATAGGACCAGACCTAGAGATGACTCAGACATTGAAAACATCAAACAGGTAATCTAAACTATGATTGGGTACAGCTCAGTGGTGGAGCATTTGCCTAGCACATGTGAGGCTGTAGGTTCAATCCCCACTTCTGCCAAGAAATGAAATAAAATAACTATGATTAATACAATACAGGTTCTAATGGAAAAGTTAGACAGAAGGTGGGAATAAATGTGGAATTTTAGCCAAAGAAAATCATAAAAGTAAAATGGAAAGAAATAAAACATGGGCAAGCATCTAAGAGATTTAGGATAATCTCAAACAATCTAAAGTAAACACTTCTTTTAAATAATTTATCCACACTCAGGAGGCTGAGGCAGGAGAATCACTGTGAGTTAGAGGCCAGGCTGGTCTACAAAATGAGTTCAAGGCCAGCCTGAACTACATAGTGAAACCCTGTCTCAAAGAGATTTAAAAAATTTTTTCTTTTGCTGTTGTTTTTGGATTTTGTTGTTATTATTGTTGTTGTTGATTTTGGTTTTTTGAGACAAGGTTTCACTAGGCAGTTTAGGCTAGCCTTGAACTCACTATTTTAGCCCAGCCTGGCCTCGAACTCACAGTGATCCTCCTGCCTCAGCCTCTCAAATGCTGGGATTATAGGTATACGCCACCCCACCTGGCAAAAGTTGTTTATTTTTAATTGCTTAAAATATAATTGATGGCCAAAGCAAAAGCAGTAGCAATAGACTGTGGATTTATAGCACATGTAAAAGTAAAATATCTGATGACAATAGCACAAATAGGAAAGACAAATGAGAGAATACTTTTACAAGGTTCTTATTTTACATGTAAATCGATATAGAATTATATAAAGGCACATTGTTAATAATTAAAGATTTACAAGACTGAAGGTATAACTCAGTGGCAGCATACTAGCATAACATGCAAAAGGCTATGGGTCCAATCCCTAGTGTGATAAAAAAACAAATACATGCACACATACATACATTGTAAAACTAAGGCAATCACAAAAAGAAAGCAAAAGAGGAGATACAACGAATAATCCAGCAACAGAGATAAAACAGAATCATGATTCAGGTGTAGCTCATGCCTATAGTTGCAGCACTCTGGGAGGCTGAGGTAGGAGTGTAAGTTTGAGCCCAGCCTAAGCAATTTAGGAAGACTCTGTCTCAAATTAAAAAATAAAAAAGCGTTGATAATGAAGTTCAATCTGAAGGTCCTAGATTCAATCTCCATATTGCACGAAAAGTAAAAACAAAACAAAAAGCCTATAATCATGAAAAAATAATCCAAAAGTAGGCAGAAAAGAAGAAAAAGGGAACAAAGAATATACACAACAAATAGAAAAACTAAGGTGGTAAATTTCTTACACTAAATATAAAAGATCTGAACATACCAAGTAAAGGACAGTCAGTATCAGACTGGGTTAAAAAAGAAAATCCCAACCAGGTGTTGTGGCACTCGCCTCTAGTCCCAGAACTCAGGAGGCTGAAGCAGAAGGATCAACTCAAGTTTGAGGTCAATGTGGGCTACATAATGACTTCAAAGACAGTCTTAACTACACAGCGAGACCCTGTCTCAATGAAAGAAAGAAAGAAAGAAAGAAAGAAAGAAAGAAAGAAAGAAAGAAAGAAAGAAAGAAAGAAAGAAAGAAAGAAAGAAAGCAAGCAAGCAGCAGGACATTTTTCTTTGTAAAATCTAAATTTTACATCCTCAGAGGCAGCCCTCAATTATTGAGATTTATCATACTCACAAGAACAGTATGACTGAAGCAATCAGTTCACACTTCATCAAAAAATTACTCTGGTCATCTCAAATCATGCATGTCTAGGCAGCTGCTGCTCCCCACCCTCCTAAATCCTGGGAGCACTGTTTGCATAATTTTTGTAGAAACAGGTCCACAATTTAGAGACTTAAGAGGCAAAGAGGCCATCAAATAAAAGAAGAAAAATAAAGGAAAGGAAAAGAAAAAGAGGGGAATAAAAAGGGAGAACAAAAATAAATTCCAGAGAGATCAGACTTATAACTGGCATACACTTTTAGTCTGCAATAAAAATATGTCTACAGCCAGATAAAAGAATGAGGTAAAAGCAAGGAAGATAAAAGAGAAAATCAGACCTATGGTTTCCCACGTTTGCCAGGAAAGGAAAATCAAACTTATCAATTCAGTAACAGTCTGTAACCAAATTCAGGAAATGAAAGCCATCCACATACCACCATAATGGAACAACAGTAATGCAAGCAGCCTGGGGAGTTTCTCCAAGGTCCCCACCAGATAAAGAGATGAAAACGACCTCAGGAAGTAGTCACAGGTTTAAGTTTGCTCCTCCTCCACCTTCAAATAAGGAAGCAGCTCTCAGAAGTAAGGCACCGGAGGACACCACGCTGCTGGATTAGCTGGCTGGGGCAGTGTTCCACCCCCTGCATCTAGCGCCAGGGAGAGACAGAATTCTTTCTAACTGTGTCACTAAGCACACTGCCCAGTGCCCGTGAGAGGTTCTCCACAACATCTGTTAATAAATTGTTGATTCCTATTTATACTGACCATTACACAACAGGGTAACCAGAATGTTGGCTTAGTGCTCAGTGGAGAATTTTCAAAATGTTTTTCACAAATATCTCCTGGTATTTATCTTGAGATGGTCAAACGAGATACCAAGACACAGAAACGCTCAGAAGAGCAGCAGTAAAGAGGAGCAGCCTCCCGAGCTCCCTGTCCCGACACCAGCAGACTGCAGCAGCCTCACGAAGCTTAAATTTCTGCCCGTCACGCTCACCCCTTACATCCTCAGCCCTGCTCACGCTCACAAGGTCGCTTGCACGCCCCCATCCCTGGTTATTCACTTAGGCTCTGTCCCACAATTCAGTCTTAGACACTCAGTCTCTCTCACACACCATCTCCTTCACTCTCACCATCTCCCTCACCCTCGGGCTCTCACACACTCAACAATCACTCTCACAACCCATGGTTTTTCTTTCACATACGAGGCTCCCTCACACTCAGGTTCTCACACACTCCCCAAGTCACCTTCACATCCACGGTTTTTCTCTCTTCACACACGTGGTCTTCTCGACACTCACAAAGCCACCATCAGACCCTGGTCTCTATCTCACACACAATCTTTCTCACACACGCAATTGTACACGCGGCCTCTCCCTCACGCCTGAGCTCAACCCCCACCTTCCAAGTCCTTCTTTCCATTCCCAGTCTCACCCTCGAGCCCACGGCGTCCCCCACGCGGAGAAGGCCCCGACGACCCCCGCGCCGTTTCCGGCCGGCATCCCGCACGCAACGGCGGCTGCGCGGAGCGTTTGGCTCCCAAGAGATGCAGTCTCAGCCCCGTCCGGGCTCCTTGTCACCGGATCCCGGTGGTTCCCGCACCCGGCAGCCCCGTTCTCCCGCGGCCCAGCCCGTTCGTTACCTCCGACTCAGGATGCTCTGCCGCTCTGTCGCCAAGGCTGCTAGGCCCCGCCCTCGCCACGTCACCTGCCGCCGGATCGCGACAGTGCGCGCCGCGTCGGGACAGGACTCAGAGCCAGCGCCGCTGCCGGTGTCGCTTCCGGACTCCAGAGGTCGCCGCAGCCCCAGGCTGTCCTAACCAACAAGCGCATTGGCCGCCCCTGGGCCCTGGACACTCGCTTTGGATGGCCGCTCTCTGATTCTATGCACAATCACTAGGGGTCTCCGAAGGCCTTCACCGGGGATGCACCTGCCAGAGGTCTAAAGGGTCCCACATTTTTGCTTCCATCTGGACTTAGGCCAGCCCCAGACCCATGAGGACCCTAGGTAGTTTAGGAGCTCCAAAACTCCACACCCAGGTCATGGCCAACCCTCTACCTAGGTACTCCGGGAAGATGCACACCCCTAGGATTTTTTCCTACCAAGCTCAGCTCAGTCTCAAATCCGCTGAGGCCCACAGACACTGTGGACTTCCTTGGCCAACCTCAGGCCTCCCTGGGGCTCTGTCCTCATTTTGCCTGACCCTAAAGACACCACTCTTGTTCCTTTCTTTCCTAGTTCCTCTCCTTTTCCTTTCTCTAGCTCCTGTTAGGGCTTCTTTTCCTCTGGTACCTCCCAGACTCTGTCTAGGCCTCCTGATCTCATGGGCTCTTGGGCCCTGCTTCCTTGGTATTGTTTCATCTCACATACTTACTCTCTCCTGGGCTGCACAGTCATTTCTCTCAGCCTTGTGCCCACAACTGCATATCCTCTGGCTCCAGACCATAACCAAACCCTTGCTTCCTTCCAACCAGTGGCCCAACCAGGCTCTTCCTCTCCCCCAAGGCCTGCATCCCATGGTTTCCTTCTCCCCAGCTACAATAGCCTCCCAGTCCTTATCCTGTGCCCTCTAACTCACCGCCCTCCTCAGTGTGTGCTGCTAAAATACAGTAGAATGACTTTGCATCTCCTTTGCCAAAAAACCCTTCCACTCTCCTCCCTATAGGCTTGGGATGACAATCCTTGGGAGTCCTCTGCTAGTGCTGCTCTTGGTATGCCCTCTGCTTTAGTATAAATGTGTGTACATATCTGAGTCAGTAAAGTCTTGATCTTTCATCTCCTGAACTGGCTCCTTCAGTCTTTTTGTCCAGGCAGAGGGATAGCTCTGGATGACCATGTTATTCAGTGGCAGCCAGTTAACTTGTCCTTGCAACAACTTCATACAAAAACCTGCTGGCTACTAGACTGCTGGCTTTGCTTTCTCACACTGTCACACCAGCCAATCAACTGAAAGCCTCCAGTACACCAGGCATTGAATCTGATGTTCTCCAAAATCATCACCACTCCCACGACCACCCTGCAGGATATTTATCTTTATCATTCAGATGAGGAAACTGAGGCTCAGAGGGGTCAGGAGCCTCCTCAGGCTACTGGGCTAGTGCTAGTAGAGCTGGGATTTGAACCTACGTATGTTGGTCCTGAAGCCTGCTCTGACTCCATTCCCTCTCTGCAGCTGTAAAACCATGGTGGCAGTGATACTATAACAGGTTGGAGTGGGTGGCTACAAGGCCACCACAAATAATAGTACAATAATAGCATGGGTCAGGTTGGGGAGGACCTAGACATGAGGCTTCCTGTCATGTTGTCACCCTTTTACCAAGGCCAAAAATACAACTAAATCTGTGTACCCTTTGGCATCCTCACCCTTTCAAAGCCACTCTTTCCTTCCATACCCAGCTAACACTCTTATAGGAGGTGTGGTAAGGAGATCCAAAGTGCCCTCTAGTGGCCCATGTTGTATTAAAGCCTGAAGTTCAGGCTGGTGTCACTCAATGGAGATGGGAAGGCTCCAGCCTCTGCACCACAAAACTTGGCCTGGGACCCCATTCCTATGCATGCTTCCATCTCAGACTCTCTTCATACATCTCCATCTGGATCTATCTCTTGGTCCCCGTCTCTGTCTCTCTCTGCCCCTAAATCTCAGAAATCTCTTTTCCTTCCTCAGACTCTGTCCTCAAAGGGGAACCTATGGCAGACAGATGAGCTAAAGAAACTAAGAAGGGTGGCATTTGAAACCTGTCAGCTGAGAGAGGACAGAGGCCAAGGGTGAGTCCAGCCAGGGTAACCCGCAGGACTGTCCGTGCCCCCAAGCAGTCTGGCAGAGAACAAGAGTTATGCTTTGGTACTGAGATAAAGGTCCAGTCCGATACTCACCTCTCTAGTGCCCTCATACATCCACCACCTGTGTTCTCCCATGCTTACAGCAGACCCAAGACTAGAACACCTTACAGCATTCAGAATACTTTTATTGCCAGACTTGAGGTACATCCTGCTCGGACCCCATATGGAGCCCACCATTCAGGACAAAAGGAGACAGATGCTGGGTGCATACACAACAGCAAAAATCCAGCTTCAAGAAACCTTGTAGGACAGCGGCACAGTGCCTGACGGCAGCTTTGGGGCTTCAATCCTGAGATTGGACCTAAGATTCACCTTCTAGTCAGATACCCATCTAAAGCCTACTGCCACTAAATCAGAATCAGACTGTCCATCCCTGATGTTAAGGGGAGACTCATCCACCATCCCTGGGGTAGACAGAAAACCCAGGGAAACCTAGCCTCCTGGCTCTCTCAGGGGCTCACTCAAATCTCTGGGTTCATCCCTTCATTCTAAAAACCACTGACCTGCTTTAGTGTGTGTAGGTACTGAGCAAGTGCCCCACCACCTCTCAGCCCTGTACCAGCCCAGCTGGGTGCTGAGACCATATGGCAGGGTGGCAATGGGGTTCACAAGAGGGCAGCTCAAGGAAGACAGTTGCCTCACAGTTCCCTTTCTTCATAGGTACCCAGAGTACCATGGCACTGGGCCCTGCTCTCCTTGAACTACAACCCCAGAGCAGAGCCAAGGAAATCAGATTTTTTTAATACTGGGACCCCACAGTACAACCAGAGGGATCAAGGGCCCTGGTGGCCATCTGCTGCCCAATCAAGAGCTGGGCTCTACTGCAGGAGAGAGGTAGGAATGAAGTGAATGCCCCAAGCCCTGGGAGCCCTGGAAAATAAAATTGCCCCTGCCTGCAGGGGGTACCAGGCTGTCCACCAGTGAGGCCACAGGGAAGCAAGAGCCACCCATGTCTAGTAGCAGGCCTGTATGAGGCTGATGCATGGGAAGGGTCACCTGAGGGTCACAGAGCTCAGCATAGACCTCACAGGAAGTCCAGAACCCAGTGGGCAACTGTGGCATAGCCCACAGGGGTAAAAAGAATGCATGGCCCCCAAGCTGGGGTTGAGGCCAGGTGCAAACCAATCTACTGTGCAGAGCCAGTCCTGAGTGACAACAATTCCGCCATCAGCAGCATTCTTTATATCAAGGGTGCTTTAAGTTCACACTTATTCCTTGTTCATGGCCACAGAAGGAGGATAAGCAATGGTACTTCCCAGGGCAGATGCTTCATAGCCCAAGACCCTTGAGGATCTTGAATGATTGGTTGCAAACTTTGCTAAATTTATAATCCATGATAGCTTCAGAGGCCAAGAGAAGCCCTGTGGCTGACTCACTCAGCAGCCCTGCCTGGCACAGGACTCAGGGCCCGAGAAGCACTTGTTTCAGATAGGCCAGCGTGGTAGCATTGGCCAGCATCTGGATGTGCTCGCTGCCTGGTAGCTCCTGCAATGACACCTGGTGCTCCTGCTGTCTTTGCCAGGTCTGGCAGTGCAGGGCACTCTCCAAGTTCACAGTGCCGTCACCATCACCAAAGTAGATTTTAGGGTCACGATCAGGGAAGGTCTCATAATAGAAGGAGTCTGGTGTAGGAACGCCAGTGCCATAGAGGCAGTGCAGCGGTACGCCAGGTGGCAGCGCAAGTTCCACCAGCCCCTCTGTGTTTTGCCGCATAAACCAGCCGTCTTCAAAGCCGATGTCCTGGAAGAACTGTTGATAGTCCTGCAGTGTATAGTTGGTCGTGGGTGTTCGTACGAATACCTTCTCGGGTGACCAGGTGTGGTTGTAGGGCAGTAGCCAGCTGGTGGAGACTGCAGACCGCTGCTGCTCCCGGATCTTCAGTGACTCGATGACAGGGATCCGGTTGTTGTCTCCTACAGGGAGAGGGACCAGTCAAGTCTGTGTTGAGGGACACAAGCTGGCTGAGTAGCAAGTTCAGCACAGGCCCTCAGTCCAAGTCTCAGCTAGTAGTCCAGTCAACACTCCAGTAACTCTACACATAATCATGTTATAGTTTCCTTTCTTGCAATGGCTGTTATTGTTTTTCTGTTTTTTTTTTTTGTATGGGGACTTGAACTTGGGACCTCACATTGGCCAGGCAGGCACTGTGCCACCAAGCTATATCTCTAACCCTTTTACATTATTTTTGCTACACTTGTAAAACAAACATCCAAGGCTTGTTTTGTTTCTTCTGTATTTCTTCACCAGGGATTTAGGTACCACATACCCTCAGAGTGATTTATCATGTTTCCTCACCCTAGGGAAACCCTCCTTCAAGGGTACCCAGTTATCAACCCACCTCCATTATCATGTACCTCAGGCACTGCCCTATCTAAGGTAGATGAGCATGTTGAGAGTCCAGGCCATTGTCCTTTTTCTGTTTTATCACAGTGAATATTATACATGTTTTCCTTTTCTTGGACTCAGACCAGCATTTAATCAGCACATCCTATTTTAACCTCTGCCTGTGCATAACCTGGGCAGCCAGGCCTGAAGGAGACAGGGCAAAGGGGAGGCTGCAGTACACACAGGAATATGAACACTACAAACATACCCAGATGCCAGTGAGACCACTGTGGTGGGGAGTAAGCTTTACTGGGATCAGGGCCAGCTGACCTAGTCAGGCCCTGGCTACCCATTGTTACCCCATCCTGTATCTAAACACAGGGAGATCATGAGACCTCAGCTCTGCCTGAGGGAGGCTGGCTCTAAAAACCCTAAGGACAGGAAAGCCTTGAGCGTCTATGGGCTTCCACCTTCCCACCCCTCATTCCCAACTGTGGACTACCAGGGCCAAAAAAAAAAAAAAAAGTTTCTCAGCATCTGAGGCAAAGTCTGAGAGGCCTCTGAGGAAGCTCTGAAGGGGGTTGGAGCCTGAACTACATCACAGCTCCCTCTCCAAACTCTGAGATCCACAATAGATGGAAGTAGTGGCTGTGTTATCTGAATGTCTGAGCCATAGGTTCACTGTCCAGTTGCTCGCGGGTCACTGCTGGGAGAAGCACATGGCCTGACTTGATCACAATGATCAGCTGACCAAACAGCTCAGGTAGTGCTAGTGAATGGTGGAAGAAAGCTCATGAGATGCTTGGCATGACCTTGCTTCATGGTCCCCCAAGTGAAGGTCCCCTACCCAGTCTTACCAGAGGGTGGGAAATTTCCACCTACAGCTGGTAGGTTCTTTTTCTTCTTTTTTCTATCTGTCTTTTTGAGACAGGGTTTTACTATGTAGTTCAGACTGGCCTTGGAACTCACTTTGTAGCCCAAACTGGCCTTGAACAACTCACAGCTATCTTCCTGCCTCAGCCTCCTGAGTGCTAGAATTACGGGCATCTACCACTGCACCCAGCCTACAGTTGGCAGGTTCTTTTTTTTTTTTGGTATCGGGAATCGAACTCAGGGCCTCATGCTTGCCAGGCAGGCACTGTGCCACTGAGTTATATCCCTGGCCCCAGTTGGTAAGATTCTTATACTGGTTTTTCCTTTTGATTTTTTGAGACAAGTTATCACTATGTAGTTCAGGCTGGCCTTGAATTCACTAGGTGGCAGATTCTGACAACATACAAGAAAAGCAAGTGGAATGGTGAAGAAGAGGAAGGGGGTGACAACAGCCAGACAAACAAGCTTGCCAGATCAGCACCTGCTTCCTTCCCACATTGCCCACAAAGGATCCCCTTTGCCCAAGACAGAGGTTTAACTCATAAACAGGAAGTGGTAGTTCAGTTTTCCTCCAGTGGTGCAAAGATGAGGATGAAGAAATGAGAATAAGGCTAAGAGGGAACCCAAAGAACCAGGGGTAAATCCAAGTTCAGCCAGGCAGGCTACAGTGTGTCTTTAGCGAGCGCCTGTGTAACCAAGACTTATGCCATTTAAAAAGGGTAAGACACTTAAGCAGATTACAAGGGCTATCAACTAGAAGGGAAATTAGGAGTAACAAAATCAAGTATTTCAAAAATATTGAAGCTGGGTATGGGAGCACACATCTGTAATCTCAGCACTTGGGAGGCTGAGGCAGGAGGACTGCTGTGAATTTGAGGCCAGCCTGGGCCACAAAGTGAGGCCTGGCTGAGCTACACGAATGAGCAAACGAACAAATGAAAGAAAGATCATTCTAGAGAAACAAGGGTGCTGACCACTGGAAGAGATATGAAGGCTACTGGCCCAGCAAGATGAGGCAAGAATGACATCTCTGGGACTGGCCACCTGTCTGGGCCAGGCAGGTCTTACCTGAGGCCAGGACACGAAGGGTCTTGGCTACACCCCCCCAGGGGGCACCCAGTGACACAAAGGCACGGATATACTTGTTCTTCCAATCTTGTGGCTGCTGTTGCAGAAAGTATAGTGTGTACATGTTGCCCATGCTGTGGGCCACCAGCACCACAGGGCCCCTGTACAGGTGGTACATCTCCTCAATCATCTCACGGAGAGCCAGGAAGTAGGCCTTGTTTTCATCTGTGGGGAAGAGACAAGGAGAGGTCAGGAAGGATCCTGGGGCCTGAAGCAAGGACTGTCCCGCAGGCTGAACCCCAGTTTAGGGGATGGGAGAGTGCTAAAACCCAAATTCTACTAAGGACAAGAGGTTCTTTTTCCACTCCCACCCCAGGGCTCAGAGGCCCAGGTACCCTTGGATGAGGGATGGAGAAGGACAAGACAAGAATGACCAGGGGTGGTAGCTATGACTGCTAGACAGGATACTAGGGGTTTAAGAGTTGGGAGGAGCCTGAGGCCAGAGATGAGGCCAAGGACCATGGTGGCTGTGACTACCTTGTCTCATCCCCCAAAATCACAGGGAAGGAATAAATGTGACTTCTTACTTGGAGCACGGCGCCAGTCATAGGGGGCCCCTCGGACATCTTCACCTCGTGTGTAGCCCCAGCCCACAAGGCTGTCCACCATGGTATGGAAATAGGAACCTATAGAAAGATACATGTGGGATTAGGAAAAGTAGAGCCAGTGCCAAGCACCCACACCATGCCACCACAGAGACCCAGAAGGAGGTCCCTGGAGGAGGGCGACAAGCATCTATGCCCACACTGATCAGAGATGGCTCACAGGCTATCCCTGGATCTCACAGGAGCCCAAGGGGGTTCCTCCAATTCTAGGAGTCCAGCAGAGCCCCCAACCCCATCCTGTGGAGACCTTGAGCAAGAGCTACATACCCACATTGCTTTTGCTAGGGTCCAGGAACTCCAACGAGAAAGTCTTCCCAAAGCCAGGGACACGCACATCCACACCATCAGGAAAGTGGGTGGTCCCGGATGTTCTGTTGTAAACTAGCCTGTCAGGACGGGATATCACAATAGTGACCCATAGGTGACACTGAGCTTGGTGTGTCTCACTACTGCTCTGCAATCTGAGTCATACTCCCGTCTCATCCCCAGCCTTGATTAGATATAAGGTACTGTAGAAGGGAGACCAAAAAGTAACAAAGCAGATTTATAAATTCAAATGAGAGTTCCCTACTGAAGCTTACTCCTGAGACTGACCACAAGACCCTATCAAGGCAGTGTCACCCACTCCAGAATGTGAGTCTTAGACCCATCTTGGCTCAGCCGTGAACTTTACACCTGATCCCTGAAGGTTCCCATTGCTCCATCTCCATGGATCGAGATCCTGCCAGCTACTAGACTGCATCACAGGGCAAAGGAGATGGTGAATACGGCACATGACAGAACCACCTGGGGACCCTGCCTCAGGGCCTGAGCACTTGTGGCTGCTGTGTGGCTAAGTACATGGGGCAAAGAGGAATAATGAAGACCAGTGGAGATGGGAAAGGCCTTGTGCAGACCTAGGTGGGCACAGCTGGCTCTGACTTGCCCTTGGCACTGGGCTCAGCAACCAGCCTCCTTTGGATCCATGGAGAAAGGAAACAAATCAGACATGATCTTTTCAATATCCCAGGGCCATAAGAGACTTCAAGATCCAGAATTTAGTTCACAAATTCCTAAAAACTATGACACACAGAATGCCAGCTATTTGGGATCTCAAATAGCCTTGTATTAATTTCCTATTGTGTAACAAATTATCATAGATTTGGCAGCTTCTAACACTACATATGTTATCTCATAGTTTCTGTTGCTGCACTCCAAAAGAGAAACAGCCAAGAGGGATCGCCCCCCAACCCGGGGCTAGGTACATGGCTGCTCTACCATTCCATCTCAAATGAAGGGTAAAAGGCCTAGAGAAATTAATGGGACCGATAGGAGGAGATCTGCTTGTAGGATAGAAACCCTGCCCTATCTTTGCCTGACACCAAAGGGGCATACATGCCTAAAAACACCCAAAGTTAAAAAAAAAAAAAAAAAACCAAAGTTCATGGTGGCCTTGAGTCTTTCTTCTCCTCTAAAGATCACCCTATAAAGATAACTAGATTCCTAGCAATGACCTAAATAATGTGTCCTGATGATCCATTCTCTTCAATGAGTACCCAGAAAATGACCACCCAGAAAAGTATAGAAAACTGCTCTGGAAGGCCAAAGCAATTCTGTGGTAGCACATGCATGTAATTCTGGCTACTAGCAAGGCTGAGGAAGGAGGATTGCAAATTTGAGGTCAGCCTGAACAATTGAGACTGTTGCCAGGTGTGGTAGCACACACCTGTAATTCCAGCACTCAGGATTGCTATGAGTTCAAGGCCAACCTTGAACTCAAAAAAAAAAACAAAAACCAAACCACACATGTATATGTGTATCCATATGTATATATAAAAATAGTTAAGATTTTTAAAAAAGAGATTCTATCTCAAAATAAATAAAATGAGCCAGGAGCAGTGGTGAATGCCTGTAATCCCAGCACTTTGGGAGGCTGAGGCAGAAAGATCACAAGTGTGAGCCCCACCTAGGCAATTTAGTAAGATAATCTCAAACTAAAAAGCAAAATAAAATTTTAAAAGGCCAGGATATAGCTTAGTGCATAGAACTTGGGTTCAGTCCTCAGTATCACAATGAACGAAGTCAGGCATGTGCAAGGTCCTGGGTTCAATCCCCAGCACAGAAGGGAGTGAGAAAGGAGAAGAGGGAGGGGAAACAATGAAAAGAAAGGAAAAAAGATAGGAAGGGAAGAAAGAAGAGAGGGGGAGAGAAAGGGACAGGGAGGGAGAGGAAGAGAGAGTGTCAGAGAGGGAAGGAGAGAAGGGAGAGAGAGTGGGAAGACAAAATCTTAACAGGTCAAAGGACCACTAAAAGCAGACAAACCCTTCTCTGTATCAGCCCACACCTCAAACTGGCAGTACCTGAGGCCATGCCTCCAGCACAAAAATAGAAATGCAGGTCAACAACCCAGAAATAACTTGATCACACACTGAAGAAGAAAGAGTCAATAAAGCAGGCAACACAAATAACAGGGAAGGACACAGTATGTCAAGAACAGGAGGTCTCTAGCAAAACTTTTAAAGCTAGGCATGGTGGTGTACATACACCTGTCATCTCAGCACTCAGAAGGCTGAAGCAGGAGGATCACCATGAGTTCCAGGTCAGCCTGGGCTAGATAGCAAGTTCCAGGCCAGCTTGAACTACATAGAGAGACGCTGTCTTAAAAAAACAAAACAAAAAAACAAAAAGTAAAACAATTTACAAGAAATTTAGAAACTTTATGCTGCTATTTTCTAACCCTTTTAATGAAGCTGAAAGGGAAGCAATACTCCCAAATTTATTCCTGGAAGCAATCATTACCCTAATACCAAAAGCAGAGGAAGACCCAACAAAGAACTACAGGGCAATTTCCTTAATGAACACAGATGTAAAATCCTCAGTAAGATACTGGCAAACAGAATGCAGCAAATGGTCAAGAAAATTATACACCATGACCAAGTGGGATTCATCCTACAATACAATGTATTAACAAAGTCAAGGACAGAAACAATATGATCTTCTCAATAGATGCAGAAAAAGCATTTGACAAACTCCAGTGCCCATTCATGATAAAAAAAAAATACAGAGAATTGGAACAGATGGCCCATCTCAATCTGATAAAAGCCATCTATGACAAACCAACAGGTGATATCATACTAATTGGACAAAAACTGAAAGCTTTTACTCTAAAATCAGGAATACAAGAATGTCCACTATCGCCACTCTTTTTCAGCAAACATTAGCCAGAGCAATTAGACAAGAGAAAGGAATAAGGAAGAAGTTAAGTTGTCAATACTTACAAATGACATGATACTCTACATAGAAGACCCTAAAAACTCCACCAAAATACTTCCAGATTTATTTAATAACCAAACTCAGTGGCATACCTGGATATAAAGTTAATACTCAAAAAATCAATAGCAATCCTATACACAAGTAACAAACTCACTGAGAGAGAAATTAGGGAAATACCTTTTACAAGAGCTCTAAAAAACTGAAACACCTAGGAATTAACCTAATGAAGGAAGTCAAAGACCTCCCCACTGAAAAAAAATAAAGAACTCTGAAAAAGGAGATTGAAGAGGATATAAAAAAATGGAGTTGGAAAAAAAAAATGGAGCCGGGTGTAGTGACACACCTGTAATTCCAGCACTCAGAAGGCAGAGGCAGAAAAACCATCATGAGTTCCTTCGAGGTCAGCCTACACTAAATAGTGAGACTCTGTTTCCAAACAACAACAACAGCAAGCAGGCAGGCAAGCAGGCAGGGAAAGGAAAAATATTCCTCGGCTCTTGGGTAGGAAGAACCAGTAAGGCGAAAACGGCCATACTTCCAACAGCATACGTCACAGAATTAGAGAAAACAATTCCAAAATTCATTTTGAACCAGAAACAACCTAGAATAGCAAAAGCAATTCTGAGCAACAAAGACAAGGCAGGGGGCTTCACAATCCTTGACTTGAAATTGTACTACAAAGCTACTGTGATTTAAAACGAAAAACAAAAAACAAAAAACCAGTATGGTACTGGCAATAAAACAGACCTAAGGAAGGTCTGGGGATTTAGTTCAGTGGCATAAGTGCCTATCTGGAAATCATAAGGTTGTGAGTTTGATCCCTGGTACTATCAAAACAAAAACAAAAACCCAATCAGACCTAAGGATCAATGGAACAGATTAAAAGACACAAAAATAACTCCAAACATACTCAACCACCTTATTTTTGAGAAAGGTGCCAAACACCTTCGCTGGAGGAAATATAGCCTGTTTAATAAATGGTGCTAGAAAAATTGGCTTCCAACGTGCTAAAGATTAAAACTAGACCCATATCTTTCACCACACACTGAACTAAAATAAAAATGGATCAGGGGCTGGGTTTGTGGTTCAGTAGCAGAGCTCTTGCCTTGCATACACAAGACCCTGGATTCGATCCCCAGCACCACAAAAAAGAAAAAAAAATGGATCAAAGATCTAAATATAGGGCTGAGGATATAGCCCAGTAGCACAGCGTCTGCCTGAATTCAATTCATGGTACCAAAAATAAAATATCTCAATGTAAAACGGAAACACTTAATCTGCTATAAGACAAAACAGGTAGAAGTCTTGAAGACACTGGTGTAAGCAAAGACTTTATGAACAAAACTCTGATTGCACAGGAACTACCACAAAGATTCAACAATCTTTGGGATCCCATTTATTAAAGAGCTTTTGCACAGCAGAGAAACCACCAACAGTGAAGAGACAACCCATAATGTAGGAAAAAAATTTTGCCAGCTGTTCCTCAAACAAAGGACTACTATCTAGAATATATAAAGAGCTAAAAAAAAAAATCAGATCCCCTAAATTGAAAGACCCAATCAAAAACTAGACATTGGAAATGAATAGACACTTCTCAGGTGAAGAGGTACAAACAGCAAATAAATATATGAAAAAATGCTTGACATCACTGGTCATTCGAGAGAGGCAAATTAAAACAACTCTGAAATCCCATCTCACTCCAGAAAGAATAGCTAGTATCAAGAAATCAACCAATAAGAGCTAGTATCAAGAAATCAACCAATACTGGTGGGATTCTAAGGAAAAAGGAACCCTTCTCCACTGTTAGTAGGAGTATAGACTGCCACATCCGTTGCAGAAATCAGCGTGGTGATTCCTCAAAAAACTAAAAACAGAGGTTGCATTTGACCCAGGTATTCCCCCCTTCTTGGTATCTTCCCAAAAGAATTAAAAGTGATATACCACAGCAATATAGGCACATTCATGCTTATCGTGCACAGTTTGTAATACCTAAATCTTGGAAACAGCCCAAATGCCCATCAATTGAGTAATAAAGAAGATATGGGATTTTTAAAAAATAAACAATGGAGTACTACTCTGCCACAAGCAGTAAGCTTGAAACATTTCTAGCTAAATGGATGTACCTTGGGTCACATATATGTAAATACCATATTGGTGGGCCAAGGATTTAGCTCAGCAGTGTAAGCACCTGCCTGGCAAGGACGAGGTTATGAGTTCAATCCCTGGTACAGAAAAAAAAAAAAAAAAGGTTTCTTTGGAGTGAGAAACAAAAAGTATAAATAAGGACCAAAATGTATAACAAATATTGTGAAAGAAGAAAAAAATATTCAAATGGGAAGAGGAACTAGAGACAGGGGAGGGGGCAAAGGAAGGAAAGGAAAAGAAAAAAATGAGAAAAGAAAAAATGGAAAAAAAATTTTGTAAATGGGGAAGGGAGGAGGGCTTAATGGGAGGGGAATGGGGAAAAAAGGAATTGAGTTATATCGTATACAGGTACAAATTCTCTATGACGAATGCGATCAATATATATATATATATATATATATATATATATATATATATATATACCTAAAATGTATCAATAAATTTAATAAAATATAAAATTTTTTAAAAAAGAAAACAAGGGCCGGAGATTTAGCTCAGTGGTTCAAGCGCTTGCTTGGTAAATGCAAGGTTGTGAGTTCAACCCCCAGTACAAAAAAAAAAAAACTTTTAATTCAAGAAGCTCTAGTCAGCTCAAACATATGCTGTATTATTACATACAAAATGTGTTCCCTGTTTTCTAGTATGGTGTTTTGGTTTTTTTGGTTTTTGTTCTTTTTTCTTGGTATCAGGGATCCAACTCGTGACCTCAGGAAACCAACTCGTGACCTCATGCTCGCCAGACAGGCGCCTGTGCTGCTGAGCTAAACCCCCCGCCCTCCCTGTTCTATTGATATAAAGATAAAACAGATAAAACAAACTCTGCTTTTAGGGAATTCAGTGGGATGGACAGCTATACAATGCTAGGTCTGAATTCTGATTCCACCACTTTGCTCAATGGCTATAGGCAATTTGTAAGTTCTTTGAGCTTCCTGATTTCCTTAGGTACAGTTATTTTGAAGTGCTTAGTCTCTTTTGAAATGCCAGGGATCGAACTTAGGGCCTCAGGTATGCCAGCGCAGCATTTCACCATTAAGCTACACCTCTGTAAGACAGACTTAAAAATAGCACCTTGTATCAACAGTCTCAGAAGACAAAATGAGACAAAGTAGTCATATGTCACTTGATGGGAATATCTTCTGTAAAATGTGCCACTTGGTGAATTCATTGTATGAACATCACAGTGTGTACTTACACTGTACAGGTCAATCACTGGATGTGGTCTCTTGGTACAATCATGAGACACAGTAAACACAAGCTGTATGAGGCTGAGGTGTAACATACTGTTTTAAGGTAACACTTTTTTTAGTGTTACTAAACAATACTGGAAAATGTAGTAAATACATTTATCAGTAATGTAGTCATTTATGTTATCTTGTTATCAAGTACATTTGTTATTTACACCAGCATCATACAAGCGTATTTTACTACTAGGTGAGATAGCTATGACACTGTCAGTGCAGTTTTTCAGCTCCAAAATAATCTTTTGTACTTTTCTTTTATGATACTAGGGATTGAACTCAGGGCCTTCACACTGAGCTATATCCCCAGTCCTTCTTTATATATATATATTTTTAATTTTATTTTGAGACAGGCCCTCACTAAGTTCCTAGTTTGCCCAGGTTGGGCTCAAACTTGCGATGTCTTCTGCCTCAGCTTCCCACCATACCTGTCTTCTCATTATAACCTTATAGAGCCATCATAATGCATGTAGTCCATTGTTGACTAAAATACTGCTGTGTAGCACATGACTATAAAATACACAGTGCCTATATTTAATTTGATAGAACCATCTATATAAACAAAGTTTGGCATCCAGCGAGAGTTTAAAAAGACATGCATGCAGCCACACATGGTGGCGCACACCTGTTACCCAAGCACTTGGGAGGCTGAGGCAGGAAGATCACTGCAAGTTCAAGGCCAGCCTGGGCTACATAGTGAGACCTTGTCTCAAAAAAGCCAAAACACAGATAGATAGATAGATAGATAGATAGATAGATAGATAGATGTAAAAAAGTAGATTCCATATGGGAAAAATAGTGTGAAAAGACACAGAGACATGGCACATCCCAGAAAGAGCAACCAGCTGGAGAAGTGAAGATGGACAGAGGCTGCGGACTGGGGCTGAGGCACAGAAACTACGGGACCTGAGGGCCAAAGGCTGAGCTAGGGAGCAGGGCCAAGAACAGCAAGAAGAGGAAGAAAGTTTTGCTGGAAGTGCAGAGATGCTGCCAATCAGACCAGACCAGACAAGACCAGACCAGATTGAGGGCCTGGAGAGGGAGGGTGCAGGGTCACTGACCTTGTGAAATAGGGATGAAAAGGGAACAGACTCTGGAAACCCCTCTGTGCCCCATGAGAGAGAGGTACCCGCCTGTGCGGCCCCCACCTGATATTGTCGACCCAGCAGTCAATGATGACCGGCAGCAGAAGTTCGAGGTTCAGCCAGAGGGTGAAGTAGCTGTCAGTCTTTTTGAAGCAAAGGTAGTGCACAACGGTAGGCTTGTCCAGCTTTGCTTCCAGCTGGTTGCCCAAATCACCAGGCACTGCAGGGGGACAAAGGACATGTATGTGTGAGTGCTGAGCCTGGCAGGCTAGTGACCCCCCAAGAACTCTATAAAGTCTTCAGAAGATTCCCGAGCCACAGATACGACAGCAGATCCTTGCAGTTCCACTCTGAAAATTAAAAGGCACTGCCAGGAGCAGAAAAATTAGAGAGCAGGGACCCTGACAGAGGCCAGAGTATCATCTTCAGGCAGAAAAGCTGCTAATGCTGTAGGACACAGGGTAATGAGAAGGAAGCCAGCGGGCAGGGCACATCCTCTGAAGGGTGCTTGGGAGAGCCTGATGTTTTGGTGGAGGATCCTAACACTCTCCCCGACTCCAGACAAAATACCCTATCATCTCTGGGTGTGGTGCCACACATCTGTAATCTTAGCACTCAAGAGACTATGGCAGAAGGATTGCCACAAATTCAAGGCTGGCCTGGGCCAGATAGTGAACTCAAGGCCAGTCTGAACTCCACAGCTGGAGACTCTGTCTCAAAAAACAAGCATACAAAAAAATAGCCCACTATCACTAAATCTTCACTGGAACACTGTCCTGGGCCATTGAGATTACTGGAAGGGGATTTAGGATGAAGTCACTTCTCCTGGATAGGCTTCGGTTTCTTTATCTGTCAAATGAAATCTCAGTCTGAACCACCCTTCACAAATATACCTATGGTTTCTTTGGTTAACAGATCCAGAGGAGAGTTCTGACTGAGAGGGGGTTAGAGACATTTCTGGATTTTCCAGAACCCCTAGAGTTTGTCCAGAACTATAGCCCTGACATTAGCTATATACCCTCAAAGATTGAACCCAAAGCAGTCATTACAGGCTCCAAAAAATAAATACACAGACAGTGCCCTATTCATCCTGAGAAAGGAAGTGGGAAACAGGACTCAGCCCTGGGCCACTGAACTAGAGGAATTGAATCCAGAGAAAGTATTCTTGTACAGGCTTGTGGGAGGGAGGCCCTAAAGAGAAACACTACTGAGAGAAGTTTAAACTGGTATCTGCTGCCTACCAAGTTCCCCAAAACTTGCTAAAGATCATAGTTTGGTGGTACTGGGGATCAAACTCATGACCTTGGGCTTGCCAGGCTTATGCCACTGAGCTAAATCCCCAGCCCAATAGCACCTCATTCTACCGCAGCCCGTAGGGACGGGTGGGACCAGACCACAAGGATGATTTGACTCTATCCAGAGAACTCCCCACCACAGGTCCACAGAACCCTGGGGCCTGTGACTGTCAAGCCTATCCCTACTGCTTCACTGTCCAAGCACTTAAATCCTTTCAGTCTTTTTACTCCCATTAACCCTTTAGGTATAGCTCAGGCTACTTCACAAATCCATAATTGCACCTGGGTGTGGTGGTGCACACCAAGAATCCCAGGATTTGGGAGGCTGAGGTAGGACGATCTCTATGAGTTCAAAACCAGTCTGAACTACCTATCAAGATCCTGTCTCACCACCCCCGCCAAAATCCATGCGCTTAGTGAACAGCTAACACTGGGCATTCACTGGGCACTGCCTGTGAACTGCCAGCTCAGCACAGGGCATCCCCTCTGTGAGCACCACTACCATGTTCAAGGTGGCTCAGGAAGCAAGCGTAGCACCTATTCTCACTTCCTTCCTGATTTTTCGGCAGGGGCTGGAGTCCCCAGCATGACAGCCTCTGGATATCATGTCTATACACTGGGCAGATCACTGTTTTATCAAAGGGGAAACGTATGAAAGAGGAAGTCACAAGACCTGCTGTGCCAGATACCCATTGACCTGGTCAGGCTATGTGGCCTCTAAAAATAGCAGTGGTCACTTCCTGAGATCCTCTGTATCTAGAGCTAAGACAAAGCCAGCCATGGGTCTAACTCATTTAACCCTCAAAGGGTACAAATTTAACCCGATTTAACAGAGACCAAGGCTGAGAGATTTAAGACCAGCTGGGTGTGGTGGCTCATGCCTGTAATCCCAGCACTTGGGAGGCTAAGCCAGGAGGATCATTGCGAGTTCGAGACCAGCCTAGACTACAAAGTGAGCTCAAGGCCAGCCTGAACTGCATAGCGGGAACTTATCTCAAAAAGACAAAAAAAAAAGAATGGCTTGCCTACAATTCCTTTGCTCTGCCCAGGGTTACCTGTGGCTTTTGCTTTTCATCATCTCAGAACCTACCCCTAAAGGACTTTTTGTTTTTTGAGACAGGGTCTTGCTAAATAGCCCAGGCTGGCCTCAAACTCAGTGACTCTCCTGCCTCAGCCTCCAGAGTGCTAGGATTACAGTTGTGCATCACCACACCCAGCCCCCTAAAGAATTTTGTTTCTTTGTCTTTTTGACACAGGTTCTTGCTATGCAGTTTAGGCTGGTCTCAAATTTGCAATGATCCTTCTGTCTTAGCCTCCCAAGTGTTGGGATTACAGGTATGTGCCACCAGCTACTGCCCTAAGAATTTTGATCCTCAAGATGAGAATTTTGATCCTCAAGATGAGAAACCTGCTCTGTGCCTAGGAGCAGCTTGTCCACTGTCCACTCTAGGGTCTCTAAGTTCATATCAAGAAACCTTACTCCTAGAGAAGATGGGCAGGGTTAGGATTCAACTGCTCAGGCTCCTCTGCTGCAACCTAGCATAACCAAGGACAGGATGAATTAATTAGTGCATTTAGCACCAATGCAGGCAAAACAGCAGTGCAGTGTCTTTCCTAGTGTCACATTTCTCGCACTTAGAACTTCTCAAGCCCACACAGCTTGTGACCCTTCCAGAGTAAAGTTCAGATGACCCAACAAATCGTGAGCTCAGCACAGTTCACCCCTCACCCTACTCCACCTTCCTTTTTTTTTTTTTTTTTTTTTTTTTGTACCAGGGATTGAACTCACGACCACACACTTGCAAGGCAGGCGCTTATGCTGCTGAGCTAAATCCCTGGCCCTCCCTTCTAATACGTAGTTCCCTCTGTCTGCCCTTACTACAGCACACTCCAGGAAACCCTGATACCCACTCACCCAGACAGGCTCAGTGGATTCTCTGCCTCCCCAGCACAGACTTCATCTCTGAGGGTCACTGTTAAGTTTTAACCTGGAAACTTGGGGACAAAGGCCAAGTCTGCACATATCCAAGGTGAAGCTGGGCCCGGATCCCTCTTGATCAATCAATTCTTTGCCCAGAACTCCTACTGGGGCCTCTCAGATCCCCTTGCCTGCTATCTACCTCACCCTTCTGTGGTCTGCAACATCCCCATCTAAATATTACCAATAGAAAGAATAGGGGGCTGGGCATGGTGGGGCATGCCTGTTATCCCAACATGTGGGAAGCTGAGGTAGGTGGATCAGTGAGAGTTCAAGGTCAGCCTAGGCTACAAAGTGAGTTCAAGGCCAGCCTGAACTGCATAGTGAAACCCTGACTCAAAAAGACAAAAAAAAAAAAAAAAAAGAGGGGGATGTCACGTTTCAGCAGACTCAGCATGTATGTGCCTCTGTTCAGGAGTGGCTGACTGTCAACACACCAGCTCTACTGGAAGGTATGGGTTGAAGGAGGCACCCACGACTCCTCATATGGACATCTCCCCATGGCCCATTAGCGTAAGGAAGCCCAGTGGTTCCTGTACAGTTGGCAGGTCTAGGACCAACAAGGGATTACTTAGCGCCAACATAGCTTGGTCTAATTTGGTTTGAAAGAGGTGAAAAAAAACCAGGCATACTCTTTAATATTTACGTATGGTTGTTGTCTCCACACTTTCCCCTGTCTTTAGCCATTCTTTTTAAAGTAGGTCTCCTGTCCTAGGCTCAATGTCACCCATCTGAAAAGCTGAGGATAAGACAGAATGAGGTTGGTGGCCAGTTCTGGAGAACTACCAATCCTTTCCCCCAAAGAGGTTGCTTCCAGTAATGCAACGTGGAAGGAAACATAGGGCTGGAAGTGCATAGGATGACAGACTCCCAGTTAGGTCCTGGTCAGTATGGAGGCCAACTCTAAGCCCACCCTGCCCACCTCCCATCAACCGTCTGGAGTGGGGCTTAATGGCCTCCGACTTACCAGCTGAAAAAATGGACACATGGTAAGGCATGGCTTGATGTAGAAAGGTGGAGTGGAGGCTGAGCAGAACGGGGCACACCTGTAATCCCAACATTCTTAAGGCTGAGGCAGGAGGCTGGCAGGAAGTTTGAGTATATAGTGAGACATCAGATTGAGTATATAGTGAGTAAAAGGCCAGCCTGTATATATACATACATGTGAGACCATATCTCGAAATTCACAGCCAGATGGTAACCCTTACACACCTATCTTTTACAAGAGTCAGGTGGTAGGCGGATGGCCACACCCGTATTCAGAATGGTGGGAGGTGGATGGTCAGACCCAGGTGACAAGACAGACACCAAAACACTCCTCCATTCCATGCTTAAAACAGATGCAGAAGACAAGACAGCCCTGCCCTGCTCCCAGTTCCGTCGGACCGACCCACTACAAGACGCGCGCCTCACCGAGCACCACTGGGGGGTGACGTTGGGCAGGGAGCGCCGGGTCCGCTAGCAGCATTAGTAGCAGCAGAAGAAACAAGAGGCCGCTCGGGAGCACGGCCACTCGGCAGAGGCAGAAGCGCCTGTCCATGGCTTGCGGCTGCGGCTGCAAGTCCAACGTGCGAGTTCACAGTTCCCGGCCAGCACCTAGGCCAAGAGGACTGCGCCGTGCTTTTAACCCCATCGCCAGCGCCCGGCAGGCACTAGCAACCGCCAGGCCAATTAAGACCCGCCTCCCGCACCTGGCCTGCCAATAGGGTCTCGCCCCCGGCGCGTCTCTCTGGTCTGAGCTCATCCCCCCGCCCTTCCCCACCCCTGGGCCTGCTTTCCGAATAGCGTTGCTTGCCGAGCGTATCGATCGGCCGACGCTGGCACGTCCAGGCTCCCCGGCTCTCACTGGCATCCCGAGCTCACGGCCGCTGTGCACGCAGCCAAGCCCCATGATACCCGAGGTCTGCGTTGCGCAGCCCTCGCTCAGATTCCAGGCGCCTGGCTAACCTGGAAAATCGGAAACTAACCTAGCGGAGAGGGCAGTACGGGGCCTGAGCCGTGGCTGAACAATGCTTGTCAAAGCAAAAAGCAGAGAGGCTTGGACAGTCGTTGGGCCTTGAGCAACAAATCTGTTCCCCTCGGGCACCTAGGTAAGGCCACGTGTGGCTCTATGATACCCTGCACACAATGCCTTGAAGTTAAGAATACAAGTCAGCCTGTAATTGGCATTGTAAAATGGAAGTTTATTTATTTATTTGGCCTTTGTGAGACAGGGGCTCGCTATACAGAAAAGGCTAGCCTTGAGCGCATTTTGTAGCCCAAACTGGCCTCGAACTCTCAACAATCTACCTGCTTTAGCCTCCCTAGTGCTGAGATTACAGGCATGGGACACAGGTCCGGCTTACAATGGAACTTTACTGTTAGGTTTGTTTTCTTATAGATTGGCAAAATTGCTCCTGCTGAGCACCTGACCAGCACCCTCTCCTCACCCCCTCAAAACTGACAGAATATGCAGGTGCTGACACCCCCTCAAAAGTGGCACAATATGCAGGTGCTGACTGAAGATCTGCAGCTCGGGTTTCTACCAGAAAGAAAATGTCTGGAAATGAAAAAGCAACTGTGGAGATTTGCATAATCTGTGTCCCCTTCCACCACTTTGTTCCTTACTGTAAAAAGCCCTTACCCACCACCCCTTCGGTACATCTACATCGTGAGATGTGATTTGAGGCAAATGGGCCCCTCCATCTCCTTAGAGTTAATTTAGGTAAAATTTTTCCTTTTTACCAAAATACATAGCCTCTTTTGATCAATGGCAAGCAAAAACCTGAACATATGAACCTAAGTGGCTAGAAACAAAGTTTTTCTTTCTACTGAAAAATCTGTTGGCTGGGCATCTATCTTTCTTTTTCTTTCTTTGTTTCTTTCATTTTTCTTTTTGAGGGAGGCTTTTACTATATAGTTCAGCCTGGCCTTAAATTTACTATATAGCCCAGGCTGGACTCAAAATCACAGTGCTCCTCCTGCCTCAACTTCCCATGTGCGGGATTACAGGCATGCACCACCATGGCCAGCCCTAGCATTTTTTTCTTTTCATTCTCTCTCTCTCTCTTTTTTTTTTTTTTTGAGACAGTTTCACCATGTAGTTCAGGAGGCTTATCTTGAATTTACTGTGTAGCCCAGCAGGGTGGCCTTCAACTCACAGAAATCCTCTTCAGCCTCCCAAATGCTGGGATTACAAATGTGTGCCACCATACTTTTGATGTAGGAAAGAAATATAGCTCCTAACTTTTTATTTTAGGGGTTTTTTTTGGGGGGGTGGGTACTGGGGATTAAACTCATGACCTCATGCTTGCCAGGCAGGCACTTGTGCCACTGAGCTAAACCCCCAACTCAGCTCCTAACTTTTTAGACATCAAATATGTTGAGTTCACAGTTTCACATCAAGGAATGAAGTCTCAAATCGAAGGAGGAAGTTGTGAGTTTTACTAGAAATAAGCAGAAAATAGCTCTTGGATTTTCAGGTGGGGTCCCAAGTAGGTTGCCACCTAGGCTCTTTGTCACAGGTAATTTATACAGTAAAATCACAATGTGATTTTTAAATCCTTAGGGCTGAGGCAGGAGGATCATTGCGAGTTCAAGACCACCCCGGGCTACAAAAGTGAGTTAAAGACCAGCCCGAACTGCACATAGGGAGGCTCTGTCTCAAAAAGAAAGAAAAAAAAAAATATATATATATACACATATATATATATATATATATATATATATATATATATATATATAAAAATATCTCAGTGTGGGTACAACGTGAATCAAATCATAATTATTTTAGGCAGCTAAATTAGATAAACATTAATACACAGTCAGAAAGGGATTGCACTGTCAAGGAAGTTACCAGAAAATAAACACATCAAATTTTCACTGGAGACAAATCTGAAGACCAAGCCTCAAGATAAAGATGCAATGACCAGGCCTAAGTGCTCCGCTAAGGGATAAGTAGTAACTTGGAATTATACTTTAACTGTTTTCAACTGGTCCAGTAAAAGTCCAAATAGACAGCAGTCACCCAGTGGATGACCAGAGCATCCGGACCCATCCCTTCCCAAAAAATGCCTTTGTTCTTCCCATGTACCCTTGCTACATGACCTGCTTCTCTGTTGGATCAATATTAGCTAAGGGTCTTTACTTGTAATCTTATTCTATCACCTGAGGAGGTCAGGAGTCAGCATCCCACCCCCCTACAGAAAGAGTCACTGCTGTTAAGCATGCCCGCTTACTATGTGTCTCGTGACTCACTCCCCCATTTGCTCCTAATTTAATCAATTTTACCTGATTAATTAATCTTATTGGTTGACCACAGTTCTGTCCTGCCTTATGCCCACCTTGGGAATTCCCATTTTTCCCCACCTTGAACCCATCTCACCCCATGATTTTACTCTATAAAAGTCCCTAAAAAAAAGACAGCCTTTGGCAACCTGCTCGGTCCCCTTCTGTCTAAGACAAAAGCTTTCTTTCCTGCAATAAATATATTCCACTCTTAACCTCCATTGTTTCTAAAATTCATTCTTTGATTTTAGATAACACAAACTCATACTGGGCATATTGTAGGTCAGGAGCTTCATTCCCCTATATTAATACCCACCTCATTATTTTGCTCTGTGAAACATTCTCAGAGAAGTGGCTTCCATGGCAGCCCACTTCCAGGAGCTCCCCTGTCTCTCAAGATCTAGTCCTATTTTCCAATAAAAATTTCCTACTCTTAACCTCCTTTGTCCTTTGGAATTCAATCTTTGATTTCAGGATACACAAACTCAACATAATTGACATCTAGCAAGTTGGGAATTATATTTTCTCCTATCTCATAATCAACTGAGGATTACAGTATAACCACTTAGTTAATACTGATCCAATTGATCAAATAAGGAAACCAGTCACATAGCTGATAGATTCTGCTAGCCTGGGGCTTAGGTATCTGCAACATGACATTTGCCCAACTTAGTATGGGACCCAGAGAAACAATTTATCTCTCCAAGAGTAACTTCTACATTCTCCTCATTTCGGAGATAAACCTTCTGCTCCCTTTTGGCGTGCATGCGCGCGCGCCCTTGAGCCCTCTCCAATCCCAAGACTCCACAACTGCCCAAGTACTCCACCCCCAGCCCCCAGTAAATCTCTGTTTCCTGTTTTGCTCAGGCAGATGCTCCTGTAAGTCAACTGTCATTTTCCCCACCTTCCAAACTCCTCCCCCAGCCAGACCTGATAAAAGTAGCTTCACTTTTTGTTGTCACTGAGAGCTCCTGCACCCCTTTGCAGCTCTCCCATACCTGCATTGAAGGCCTTTCTATTCTTTCTTTAGTGCTGCCTCAGATTGTCAAAAATAATCAATAGCAAGGGCATATGTAAAGGTCAGAGGAACTCTTAGAAAGGAATGGCACAGGTGCACATATCAAAGAGTTCTTGGAAAAGGAAAAGAATATAGATCTGGATGTTCTGATCACCCACCTATATATCTGATGGCCATGGGACCAAGTAGTACTGATTACAGAATAATCTCAAATTGTTGAACCAGGGTAGTGGCTCAAACTTGTAATCCCAGTCCTCAGGAGGTTGAGGCAGGAGGATTGCTGCAAGTCTGAGGCCAGCCTGGGCTACATAGTGAGTTCAGGGGCAGCCTGAACTATAGGCAAGACCCTGTCTCAAAAAACAAGCAAACACCTTGGTACCAAAAAAAAAAAATCAAATTGTTATTTATCTCAAGGGAGGGGAGGCATGTGGGCCTGGCTATTGGTTTTCCATTGTGAGACCTGGTTGTCTTCAGATTTGCCTCCAGCCACGATTCTAATGCCTTTATTTTTTTGTGCTGACTTCCTTGAGCACGCAATCTCTCCTTGAATATATTTATTTCTATGTAACTTAGCTGCTTATAATAGTTTCAGGAGATCATGGACCCCCAGAAGTGTTGTCCCATTATTTGAGACAGCTAAGTTAGGTTGAAATATCCTAGCCAGGGAGGCTGAGGCAGAAAGATTGCCATGAGTTTGAGGCTAGCCTGAACTACATAGAGAGTTCAGAGTGAGCCTAAACTACAAAACAAGACTCTGTCTCAAAAAACCAGAAAAAGAAAAAAGGAAAAAGAGATATTGTAGGAGGCACATCTGAAGATTAAAATCACAATGATTAGTTTCATTTACTTTTTTTTTTAATGAGACAGGGTTTCATTATATGGTTTAGGCTGGCCTTGAACTCACTTTGTAGTTTAGACTGGCATCAAACTTGCAGCAATCCTCCAACCTTGGCCTCTAGAGTGCTGGGATCACAGGTGTGCACCGCCATACCTGGCCTATTTTTATGTACTTCCCCAAGGAATGAATGGGGAGGCTTGGGATTATTATATTATCACCCATTTGAGATTTCCCATTATCTCATTAGGGTTGGACCATCCTCTCCCACCTACTAAGACTAAAAAAGGTGACTAAAACTATAGATAATTGACCAAAATTTATATCACCCATGTACCCTTGCTACCACTGGATCAATAAGGAACAATACTTGCAATCTTATTGATCATAATTTTTTTTTGGTTGATCATAATTTTGACCCCTGTCATATCTACCTCATGATTTTGCTCTGTAAAACTTCCTTTGAGAGGTGTGCTTGCGGCAACCCATTCGGGACCCCTCTGTGTGTCAGGAGCTGTCCTATTCCCCATTTCTTTTCTCCAATAAATTTTCCTACTTTTAACTTCTGTTGTTCCTTAGAATTCATTCTTTGACTTTGGGGACACAAACTCAGCATGTGTACTTGGCAGCTAGCATTTCCCCTACATCACCATTGTCAGGAGGGGTTCATTGGTGCCCCAACCCCACAAGTCTCGCAGATGTTACAAATCGTGATTAGTAAGCACCACCCTGTTTACAACAACCCTGCCATCTATCCAATACCAACTCCAGACCCCAGTCCCGCTGTACCCTGGCTGCCTTCTTGCTTCTCAGATCCACAACCAATTGGTCCACTAAGTTTTGTTAGCTCACCCTCTGAAAGCCAAACTACCTTCATCCCCACAGTCACCTCTTCCTTGGTATCTCAGGCTATGCTCTGACTTTTGTGGTTTGTTCTCCAGGTGTCACTAAACATTAACTCGGGCCTAGTTTATGGTTGATACATTATGTCAACTTGAGAAGTTAACTAAGGGAATGGAGGGGGCAGGTCAGGGTCCTCACTTTGTAAACATCCTCATCCTGAGCAAGAGAAGGGCAGGGGGATTTTGTGATTGCTACACTGGCCCTGGTAGGGGTGGGAGTTAATCCTGTTTACAATATAAGGGAGGACAGGAGGCTCCCTTTGCCCTCTTTTTGCGAGTTGCTTTTTGCTGTCTTCTGCTGTCTTGAACTGTTGTCCCTGTGCCATGCCACCCTGCCTTGGAACCAGCTGATTATGGACTGAAACCTCCACAAACTGTGAGCTAAACAAATCTTTCCATGAGTTCAATCTCCAGTACAAAAAAATTTAATTTAAAAATAAACAAACCTTTCCTTCCTTAATTTTGGGTGCCAGGTATTTTGTCTCAGCAACGAGAGAAAAGTAGACATCCTGTCACTCTCCCTCCAACTCCATTCACAGCCTTCCCATGGTATGTCTCGCTCCTAGATGAATTAGGATGCTGCAAGGAACTCTGGGCCTATTTCCCCAACTTCTTTTCCCTCTTTTCACCAGCTTGCTCATCTCCAGCCTCAATGGCTTCCTTGCTGCCCAAAACAGGTTAACCTCATTGCTCCTCAGCTCTTCTGCGCTTGCTAGAATGAGACCACCCTGTATTCTCCAGTTTTAGGGACTCTCCTGAGTTCTACATTTAGGCCTCAAAACCAGCAACCAAGTGGAATTGAAGCATCCCCTGCCAGGTTTCTATTAGCCCATATTGCCTGTGAGAGCAAGCTCTTTACCTGCCCTTTCCCATTATATCTTTGGTTCCTAGTTACTACCCAGTACAGTTCTAGACACAGATTTTTTTTTCATAAGTAGGATTGAGCCTTTGTGATAACAGGAGAGATATAACTCCCAACCTGCTAGATGTCAGATGTGCCAAATTCATGTCCCCTGAAGTTGAAGAATGAATACTTTCCAAAAGACAAAGGAGGTTAAGAGTAGGAAAGGTTTACTGAGAAACAGGGTCCTGGAAGTGAGTTGCCTCCGAGGTCCTTTGTCAGAGCAATTTATACAGCAAAGGTACAGCAGGACTTCAATGTGTGTAAAACTACAATTAACCAATAGGATTGCAACTGTAGCGGCTTAGTGAATATTGATCCAATAGGGAAGTAGGTCATGTAGAAGGGCGTATGGAAAGAGCAAAGGCATTTTGGGGAAAGGATAACAAAAGCAGAAATACGACTCCCAACCTGATAGATGTCCAAAATGCCATGTAAGTCTTCTAAAATCGAGAAATGAATTCTAGGAACAATGGAGGTCAAAAATAGGAAGAAATTGCCAGGTGTAAACAAACAAACAAAAGAAATTGCCAGGTGTAGTGGTGCATACCTATAATCCCGGTACTTGGGAGGCTGAGGCAGGAGGATTGCTCAGAGTTCAAGGCCAGCCTGGGCTACAAAGTGAGTTCAAGTCCAGCCTGAACTGCATAGTGAGACATTGTCTCAAAAAGACCAAAAAAAAAAAAAAAAAAAGGAAGAATTTATTGAAAGAAAGAAAGCTTCTGTCTAAGAGGGACAGAAAGGGGCCCAGAAAGTGGGTTACCCACCAACTCCGCTTCTAAAGGGGGTTTATTGAGCAAAGCCAGGAGGTGAGGTGGGCTTAAGGTGGGACAGAACTATAATTAATTACTAAAATTACAAGTATACTTGCATAGGTAATATTGATCCAATGGCAAATTATAGGATGGATGTGAGGTGGAACAAAAGTATGATCAACCAATAAGATTACAAGTATAGTTGCTTGGGTAACATTGGTTAAATGGGGATCAAATGAGGAAGCAAGTTGAGTAGCAAGTGCACATGGGAGTGACAAGGACCGTCCTGGAAGGGTGGGTTAAGGAGGTTTGGTCCTCCACCCCAAGGATTTGATACCTATTTAGAATACCAATCACTGCTCTTCATCCCTAGGGAAAGTATATGGGTGAACAGTTTCTCTTTTTCTTGAAGCCTGGCCTTCAGTGAACGGGCCTCCTGCCACCGTTGTCTTCTGCACTGACCTCTTGCGGGCCCAGCCCTGTCTGGCTGCCTACAATATTTCTACCTAACTTAGCTGTCTATTATATAGGTACAAATGCTCTGCTCACTCACCTGGGTGACTGATGTCTAGCTGGACTTTACTGGACCACGTGATACCAGTTATAGTACAGTCCCACTTCTCCCTCAGGCAGGCGGGTAGGCCTGGTTATTACGTCCTTGCCTTGAGGTCTGGCGGTCAGTGGCTGCGCCTCTAGCCACAGCTGTGATGTGTTGTTGTCTTGTACACTGACTCCTTTGAGGCCCTAGCCCTGTCTGACCATCTATTAATTTATATTTAATTTAGCTCCTATAATGTTTGTACTAAGCTACATCCCCAGCCGATATATGCTTTTTATTTTGAGACAAGTTCTCACTGATAGTTTCTGCTAGCCTGGGGTTTAGCTATACCTCCCAACTTGGTACTGGGCCCAGAGAAACAACTTATCTCTCCAAGAGTAGCTTCAACATTCTCCTTCTCATTCCAGAGATAAACCTCCCTCTTCCTTTTAGCCTGTGGACTGAGCCCTCTCCAATCCCAAGACTCCACAGACACCCAAGCCTCCACCTCCAGCCTCCCCTAAATCTGTCTATTGTCTTACACAGGCAGATGCTCCTTCAAATTAGTGGTTAATATGTCATTTTGCTCACCTCCCAAACTCCTCCCCCAGTCAAAACTGACAAAAGTAGTCCCACTTCTTTGTTCCTATTTGAAAGCCTCTGTACCCCCTACCCTGTGAAGCTCTCTCATATCCACATTAAAGGCCTCCTCCTTTGTCTCCTTCTTATCTTATCGCTCTCATTTTCTCTGCCTTGCTTCAGAGTGAGTGCCAAAAATACTCAATCACTCATTAAGTTGTCAAGGTAAGTTCAGAAATTTACTTCTAATTCTCCTGCTTCAGCCTCCCAGAGTGCTTAGGTTACAAGGATAAACAAACAACTACTATAGATAGCTGAGTTAGGCAGAAATACTTTAGGCAATCAGACAGGCCTGAGTCCTCCAGAGGTCAACTGCTGAAGGCAACTTTGGCTAGAGGCACATTCACTGAAGGGCAGGCAACAAGAAAAAACCACTCAACCATATACTTTCCCTAGGGATGAAGAGCAGTGATTGATATTTTAAGTAGGAATCAATCACCTTGGGGTGGAGCCTTCCAGTGTACACTTGCTATATGACTTGCTTCTCCCTTTGATCCCCATTTAATCAATATTATCCTAGTGATTATGCCTGTTATATACTTATTAACCATAGTTTTGTCCCAACTCACACCCATCCTATGATTTGCCATTGGATCAATATTAGCTAAGTGACTATACTTGTAATCTTTTTTTTTTTTTTTGGTACTGGGGATTGAACTCGCAACCTCACACTTGCCAGGCAGGCCCTTATGCTGCTGAGCTAAATCCTAGGCCCTATACTTGTAATGTTATTGATTGATTATAATTCTGTCCCACCTTAAGTCTGTCTCACCTAGTGGCTTTGCTCAATAAACTCCCTTTACAAGTGGGGTTGGAGGGCAGCCCACTTTCCAGGCCTTCTTCTGCCCTCTCAGACAGAAGCTTTCTTTCTCTCAATAAATTCTTCCTATTCTTAATCTTCGTTGTTTCTAGGATTCATTCCTTGATTTTAAAGAACAAGAACATGGTATTTTAGACATCTAGCAGGTTGGGAATTTCATTCCCCTATATTATAACGACAGACATTTAATACGTGTTGAATGCTTAAGTGATTACCCCGCCCCCCTCCACACACACACAGAGGACAGAGTTCTGGTGCCTGTCAGACCTGGAGAAAAGATGAAAGATTGTGAGCTCAGTAGGCCTGGATGTGAGTTAAAGACAAGGCTGGGAAAGAAAGGAGGTGCTCTCTTGGGAAGGTACATTCTAGGCACAGGCTGGTAGCAGGAACAAACTCATCACCCAGGTCCACTGTAATAGCTTCTGTGTGTGTGTGTGGGGGGGGACAGGGTGTTGCTATGTATCAAGGCTGGCCTCGAACTCATAGTGATCATCCTACCTTAGCCTCCTAAATGCTGGGATTACAATTACAGGTGTGTGTCACCACACTCAGCTTTTAGAGACAGGGTCTTACTAAGTAATTCAGGCTGACCTTGAATTCACTATGTACCCAGGCTGGCCTCAACTCAGATCAATGCTACACCTATAATTCTAGCACACAGAAGGCTGAGACAGGAGGACCTCCATGAGTTTAAGGCTAGTTTGGGCTGTACAGTGAGTTTAAGACCAGTCTGAACTACACAGTGAGATCCTTCTCTCAAAAAACAAAAATTCAAAAAGCAACAGAAGGAAAATTCCCCCAAATCCACCCCCCCCTTTAATGGTTGATATATTGTGTCAACTTGAGAAGTTTAGCCAATTAACTAAGGAAATCAGCATGGGGGCTAAGGTCTTTACTTGTAAACATCCTCATTGTGTGCAAGAGGAGGGCAGGGAGATGGTGTGAGTGCTATACTTAGTGGGGGGCACCCTGCTTACAACATAAAGGAGAAAAAGAGGCTGGTTCTTCCCTTTTTTGCTTTTGTTGCTTTTTCTGTCTTCTACTGCCTTGAACTGTTGTCTCTGTGCAGTGTCACCCTGCTTTGGAGCCAGCTAACTGTGGACTGACAACTCCACAACTGTGAGCTAAATGAAATTTTCCTTGCTTAATTTTGGGTGTTGGGTATTTTGTCCCAGCAACCGGAAAAAAGTTACCAAGACACCCCACCCCGCCAAAAAACAAAAACAAAAAAACCCCCTCAAAACCAAACAAAAAACCCTGTAGCCTTAAGACACAAAAGTTACTCAAATCTTTTTCCCTTCCAGGAAACTCACTCAAAAAAATTCCTAAAGATCCTTTTACAATACGCCATAAACCCAGGCACTACATCTGTACCTTCACAGCTGCAAATTGCTCTTCCTCCACCCCCCAGGAAGCGGTAATATTGGTGGGCAGCATCTCCAACTTCAACCACATGTAGATGGCTTGCACTGTAACCTGACAGGAGAATACACATCCTGGTTCAACCCTGTTGAAGACATCCCCTTAAAGTACTCCCTCCGCCTCGCACGCCCACGGGGCAAGGTTATCCTCACTGGTCTTCACCATCGGATGCTGGTCAGAGCTAGCGCGCCCTCTGGTGGGCACTTAACGGTGATTCTGCAAAGACATTGAAATAGGAAACCAGAGTAGGGTGGGATCTGGAGAGAAGTGCGGTAGCAACTCTGGAGGCTCAGATCAAAAGCAGCAGCAGTGAGGTCAGCTGGTAGCCGCGGGATCACTAAGATGCAGCAGATAGGTCTGACTCGGCCAGTGTGGGCCCCTTAGAGTAGCACCCAGGGTCGAATCTTGTTCCATTAGGAAACGTTTTTTGGCTAAAAAGTGCTTTTTCACCACTCCTTTTCACCCAGGAGGTTGCAGGACCCTGTGACCCTGTGTCTGCCCAGACTTTCTCTGGAGTGACACTGCTTTTAGAAATCCAGCCCCAACAGGTGTGGAAGGACTAGTGCATGGCCCATGGGATCGATCCTTTGATCCATCTGGAGTGTGGTTCCTAAAAGGCTTTGACCTCGTGCTGGGCCACTGGGCCTTGCTTATCTCTTTTCCATCATGCTCCAAGAAGCTTTAGTGTTTTTGTTTGTTTGTTTGTTTGTTTTCTGTATCTGGGATCGAACTCACAACCTCAGGTTTACCAGGGTGGGCCCTTAGCCAACTAAACTAAACCCCGGAGCATCCAAGAAGCTTTAGAAGCAGAAAGTGAGAAGCAGGCTAGGGGAACGGGGTACGTTTCCAATGAAATGTAGAAATTTCAAACTACAGAGGGGATCCCTACTATTGAGGGAGGTGTTTGTTTTGAGATGGCTGGTTTTAAAATCATAGTGATCTTCTTGCATCAGCCTCTGGTGTGCTGAGATTACAGGTGTGCATCACTATGCCCAGTGAAGAAGGTACCTTGAAAGGTGAAAATGAGGAAAAGCAGAGGCCCACTATGAAGGGATGAAAATCCACAGATATACCCTGCTTATTACTGTAAAGGCCCATTAGTCCAGCGGGGCTTACCCGAAGGCGGTGAGATCAGAGTGTCAGGCACTCACTGGGTGGGTGTCAAGTCTGCCCTGGAGGATCAGATGTTTGAGAGAGACAATAAATAATTGTGATGTAAATTGATTATGTGCAGAGGGGCACATAATCGTTGTTTTGGAAAGTGAGGAACTTAGCAAAGAGGCACCCAAGTACTGTATTGGTAAGTCTTGGTAATGGGACGATTGGGGAAATTGCCCTACACTGGCAACTTGGTACTTTGGGCTCATCATCCAGCCAAGATCTGTACACGTATAAGTGTCTCTCCAGTGGGAAAATGGTAAGGACAACCAGGGGTGCCACAATGGAGAAGTCACTCTAGAAGAAGGCTCTCCGGATGTTGGACGTTCAGACCAGCGCTGACCAAAGACCAAAAAGGGTCTATCTCAAAGGCTCGAGGTTCAACGAATGAGGGCGCTAGGTGGAGCTAGACCGAGACAAACAGTGCCTGGAAAGCCCTGCGGGGACGCGGAAGCGGCCCAATAGGAGCTGATGCCCAGGGGAGAGCAATACCCACCTGGGGACTTTTAGGAATCAGGTGGTTGTTGTGAGATTGGGCGGGACAGGTGAAGAGAAATTGGCTGCGGAGCGTAGCCCAGGCCTGACACAGGCACGCTCTGGCGTGGTAGAGGTGGGATCTACCTCGTGGTTGCGCCCAGCCGGGCGAGTAAATATTTGACATTCCAGGATTATTGGAGGCGGGGCCGAAAAGCGAAGCTCTCCACCCCCGCCTGCCCCCACCTCCGCTCCTGATTGCTTGGTACTTGAGTTAGATTGGTTCTCTGGGCCAAGGGAAAGTGCTGTTTGTCCGAGGCTGCTTGACAAGAGGTCCACTTTCCATACACTCCTGATCGCCGTGTCCCGGTGCGAGCCACTTCCGTCTCGGACGCTCGGATCCCGGGCTGTGGCCCTTTCCCAGGGCCCGAGCTGGGCATGTAACAGGTGCTCTGCTCTCTTGTCCACGGGCCCCTCTTTTACACACGCACTAGGTGCGACTTCAGCCACAGACTCAGGCCGAGTTTGGCTATCCCATGTCCACTTTCCCTAAGGCTGGAGGCCCCTTTTCCCGCCAAATTACTAGTTTCTCGATCACATAAATGGGGGAATTTGGGAATGTACAGGGCAGCCCGGAAACGCGCTGAGTCTCACCAAGCTGCCAGGGGCACAAGGGGGGAATTCGGGATTAGGCTGTTGCCCCTGATGGAGAATGCACGGTGGAGATGGCTTAGCAGCTCGCAAGCTCACTTCCCCAGGTAACCAGCCGGTCGACAGTGACACAAACAGGCAGGCGCCCTCACGTAGAGTAGGGCTGAGGCTCCACGCTGCCACCATCCAGCTCGGTCTCGTGTAGGCTGCAGTCCTCGGGGTTCCAGGGAAGAGGCGATTTCTCGGTGGCCCCTTACCCAACATCAAGGCTTTCGCACTCTGGCCCATTGTAATCGCGCTCTGCCCCGCGGGCACTTCACTCGCCCAGGTTAGGGGCGGCCCTGGCACCTGTATGGACAAGTCCTTCCCTCTGATCTCCGGTGACCGCCCATAGCTCTAAGGTCCCCAAATCTCGGCCGCCCTCCTCTTCCCCTCCCACAGACCTCTGGGAGACGCCTGGTAACTCTCATCGCCCCCTCAGACGCTTGGTGACTTCCATAGGCCCCAAGCTGGCCGTCGTGACTCCCACACCCCCTAGACTGCCTCCTGGTGGCTTTCATAGGTCTGAGGTGACCCTCACGAGCTGGAGAAGGCCTCTGGTCTTGGACGTCCTTTTGCAGAGGCCCCAAGGCCCCTGCGGGAGAAGGTTGGACCGGACCAGGAAGCGGGAATGCAGGTTCTAAGCGTGCTCCCAGGCTGGGCGTGAGAGTACTTAAATCCTGGGCTGGGTTTTGGCCCTCCCCCAAGGATCCCGGGGCCGCCCCCAGTCACGTGGCCCGCAGGGCCGCCAGGTAACTCGGAGAGAGAGCGGGAAGCCGGCATCCGCCCAGCCCGGCGCCGCGGGCGGGTCTCAGCAGCGCCCACTGCCACAGCCGGGGCCGCATGTGCCGCCCCCAACACGGCGTCCCGCCCAAGCTCATCCGTGTTTGGCCGTCCGTCGGACGGTGCGTGCGTGCGCCTCGTCGGTCCGCGTGTGTGGCCGAGCGCCCCCTTCCTCCGCGGCCATGACTCCGCCGCCGCCGCCGCCCCCGGGCCCAGACCCCTCTATAGACTCCGCCGCAGACCCCTGTCCCGGGTCAGGATCTCTGGTTGTCCTATTTGGGGCTACGGCCGGTGCTCTGGGGCCGGACCTGGGTTCCGATGAGACCGATTTAATCCTGCTAGTGTGGCAAGTGGTGGAGCCGCGAAGCCGCCAGGTAAGCTAGAAAGGAGGTAGCAGGAGTCTCCAGGAAACGTCAGGGCCCCAGGAGCGCGGCGGCTGATCGACTTCCTTACCGCTCGCAGGTGGGAACACTGCACAAGTCGCTGGTTCGAGCCGAAGCAGCAGCACTGAGTCCCCAGTGCCGCGAGGCGAGCGGCCTGAGCGCAGAAAGCCTGGCGCGGGCCGAGTCGCTAGACAAGGTGCTTCAGCAGGTGAGCGCCGAGGCCAGCGTGGGTGGCGGCTCAGCCGGGCCGCCGGGAAGTTTCTCGGCTAGAGAGGCGTCAGGAGGCAAGGCCTGGCGCGGCGCGACCAACTGGCCGGGGCAGTAGGACAGGGTCTTATTCGAAACTTTTGACTCCCGCATGTGCCTGTGTCCACCTTGCTTTTCAACTTTTACAGACATGCACTTTTGCTAAGGGGGTGGGGATGGTGGGATCCACCCCAGCCAACAGGGAAGGGAGGCTGAAACTCCTCAAGAACCTGCGGGGTCAGATTTTGAAGAGCAGCAACTAGAAGCAAAAGGACCAGGGGGTCCAGACTTGGCCATAAGTCACCGGACCCTGCCGCCCGCGTCCTGTGACCACCCACCTGCCTCTAGCCTGGGCGCTGCTAAGTGGGGGTGCAGGGCGGGCGGTGTCTGCCTCTGGGACAGACGCTGCCAGGTGTAAGCTGCTGGTCTAGGCCTGTCCCGGTTGACCAGGCGTGGGTGCTGTCCGTACCCTGCCTGGGGGCCACCTGCAAAGTATTATAAAGGTCTGGGGTGCCTCCCGACCTTACCTAAAGTGAGAGGCAGTTTCCATTGCTGTTTTGACTTGTCTTTACAGCGGCACTCACCCTGTGACTAGCTTTTGAGTGTGATGAGTGTGAGTGCTTTACAGGTAAATTCTTTTATCTTTCAACTGGTGATTCTTGAGGAAACACAAAGATGCTGAGTCTGAGCCTGTTTCAGGAGGGCTCCTGGCCTAGTCCTCACCTTGGGAGGGTGCTAAAGAAAAGCTGGGTTCCTTGTTCTAACAGCCTCAGGTTGTAAGGTGTCCAGAATTGGCAGGGACAGGGATGGGGATGGCAGCTCTCGAGTCTGTGATTAGGGATTCTACTGCTTATATTCTGTGAGGACAAGCCTGGGGGAGGGGCTGGGCAGCCTGTGCAGCGCACCCCCTCTATGAGCAAACAGCTCAGTGCCAGCCGGTCATAGGTTGTGGGTCAAAGCTCATGCTGCCCCTGGTGTCCCAATGCGGAGCCCTGTCCTTGGAGTTTCTCCCTCCCGCGGTTGGTCAGACCTGGAGGCGGGGTTGCCATTGACCATGAGCCTTCTGGCCTTGAGACAGGCCTGGGCCTCCCCCACCTGTCTGAGGGTGGTGCCTGGTCAGGGACAGGTTTAACCTGCTTTGCTCCGCCCCTTCCCACCTGCTTGTCTGATTCCACCAGGTGTTTGCTCTGGCCCCACTCCAGGCTCCTGTAGTGTGTGAAAGGGGCTTGGGTTATATGTGGCTGCCCTAATTTGGCCTGGGATAGGGGTAGGAGATTGCTGGGCTAGGACCCAGAGGTAGGCCTAGTAGGTGTGGCCTCCTCCTCCCCAAGCAGGGTAGGGCTGAACATCTGGCTGAACCAGCTTTGCAGCCTGCATCCTCCTTCTACCCCAGTTCCTGCCTCCCCAGCTGTGAGTCTGTGTTTGAGTCCCTCTCATTCTCTATCCTTAGTTCTCACAGCTGGTGAACAGGGATGTGGCTCTGCTGGGCGGAGGCCCCTATGTGATCTGCACAGATGGGCAGCAGCTGTTACGACAGGTCTTGCATCCTGAGGCCTCTAGAAAGGTATGCCTGAGGGCACAGTGGGTGGTAGGGTTCCCAAGACCCCCATTGTAGTTGGGGCAGGCAGGACATCTCATTTTCCCCATTCATCCCCACTCCCATGTACCCCCAGAATCTGATGCTCCCCGACACCTTCTTCTCCTTCTACGACCTCCGCAGAGAGTTCCATATGCAGCACCTGAGCACTTGCTCTGCCAGAGACCTCACAGTGGCCAGCATGGCGCAGGGTATTTGACCCAGTAGGGTTAAGGTGGAGGGTGGCTGCAGGCTGTGAGCATGTGTGTGCTGCTGGGTGAGGTACA
Organism: Hydrochoerus hydrochaeris; assembly: GCA_004027455.1. Taxonomy (NCBI): domain Eukaryota; kingdom Metazoa; phylum Chordata; class Mammalia; order Rodentia; family Hydrochaeridae; genus Hydrochoerus; species Hydrochoerus hydrochaeris. The sequence goes on along the minus strand of PVLA01007105.1, from coordinate 63,088 downwards.
GAAATAAAGACGAGTCTGCATTGTCTGCTGAATCCTGGAGGGTGCCTGTGTCTGTAGAAGCTGGAATGCATTTGGAATGTGGGTATATGTCTGTGTGTCTGGGCTGGGGACCTGCATGTGCTTGCATGAACTAGATGGATACAAATGTGTTTGTTTTTGGGGATTCTGCATGTGTCTCTGGAGGGGACTTGGTCGCAGTTATGATCATGATTAGTACTGGATGCCCCAGTATGTCTTACACTGGGATTTCTTCATTGTCACTTCTCTACTCATAGACTTGGGATTAGAGACAGATACCACAGAGGATGACTTTGGGGTTTGGGAAGTGAAAACAATGGTGGCTGTCATCCTCCACCTGCTTGAAGGACCCAGTGGTAAGGTTCCGTTACTGCCTGTCACCTGCTCTCAGGGTTGGGTGAATGCCTATTATTTCTTGTCTTTTTGCTCATTTGTGATTTTCTCTAAAAGAACACAAAGCCCCTTTTGTCACCTCATCCCCTCAACTATCCTCTTTTTGCAGAGCTTGGTGGGGAGACCTCCTCCACCAGACCCTGCTGACTCCCATGCCATCTCCTCTCAGGTCAACTGTTTTCGAAGCCCGAAGTGGTAAAGCAGAAATATGAGACGGGGCCTTGGTGAGTGTGGGAGCAGGGGTGGGGGTGACACAAGTTGGACAGTTCTAACCTGTATCCTGCCCCCGCAGCAGCAAGGCTGATGTGGTAGACAGTGAGACTGTGGTACGGGCCCGTGGGTTGCCCTGGCAGTCATCAGACCAAGATGTGGCTCGCTTCTTCAGAGGGCTCAACATTGCCAGGTGGGTGTGGCAGGGTGGGAGGGTTGAGAGGGCAGGTCTACCTAGGAGGTACTAACAGTGCTGGCTTTGCAGGGGTGGTGTAGCACTCTGCCTCAATGCCCAGGGCCGCAGAAACGGCGAGGCCCTGATCCGCTTCACAGACAGGGAGCAGCGGGACCTAGCACTGCAAAGACACAAGCACCACATGGGCATCCGCTATATTGAGGTGGGACTTTGGGCAGGGAGTGGAGCAGGGCAAAGCTGAGTCAGGCCTGAGACCCATGGGCTGTTCACTCTGTACCCACAGGTCTATAAAGCAACAGGAGAAGAGTTTGTGAAGATTGCAGGGGGTAAGTGCTGCCAGCAGTGTCTAACTCCTCCTGCTTTTATTTTTTTGTGTGGTACTGGGGATTTCACTGAACTATATCCCCAAAACTTTTTTGAGACAGGTTCTTGCTAAGGTACCTAGGCTAAGCTTAAACTTGTGACCCTCTTGCCTCAGCCTCAGAGTGCTGGGATTATACGCGTGTGCACTATGCCTCGCTATCTTTCCTTGTTCTTGACAGGGATCCCACTCTCTGGCATCTCTGTCTGCTCTTGGGGCAGGGGTTGGAAGTGCACAAATGAAGTCAGATGACTCCCATGCCTCTCAACACAGGCACATCACTAGAGGTAGCTCGTTTCTTGTCACGGGAAGACCAAGTGATCCTAAGGCTTCGGGGACTGCCCTTCTCAGCTGGGCCAACAGATGTGCTAAGCTTCCTGGGGCCAGAGTGCCCAGTGACTGGGGGTGCTGATGGACTGCTCTTTGTGCGCCACCCTGATGGCAGGCCAACCGGTGATGCCTTTGCCCTCTTTGCCTGTGAGGAGCTGGCACAGGCTGCACTGCGAAGGCACAAGGGCATGCTGGGTAAGCGGTACATTGAACTCTTCCGGAGCACTGCAGCTGAGGTGCAGCAGGTAAGTGCCCAGGGATCCCATCCTCTGATGGGCTCTTTTCCTAGGGTACACCTTTGGTCACTTGTGTTGGTGCTACCTGATGTGACAGACCTGTTCTACTCCTTACTAGGTCCTGAACCGCTATGCATCCAGCCCACTCCTCCCCACACTGACAGCTCCACTGCTGCCCATCCCTTTTCCATTGGCAGCCGGGACTGGGAGGGACTGTGTACGCCTTCGAGGCTTGCCCTACACAGCCACCATTGAAGATATTCTGAGCTTTCTAGGGGAGGCAGCAGCAGACATCCGGCCCCATGGTGTACATATGGTACTCAACCAGCAGGTGAGGCTACTGCTAGGAAGGGGTCACACGGTCAGGAAGGAGTGTGTTATGAGCAAGGCATAACACACCACAGAGTGTTTATAAGATGGTGTGCACAGGGCCGGCTATCTGGTGATGCCTTCATCCAGATGACATCGGCAGAGCGGGCCCTAGCAGCTGCTCAGCGTTGCCACAAGAAGATAATGAAGGAACGCTACGTGGAGGTGGTGCCCTGTTCTACAGAGGAGATGAGCCGTGTGCTGATGGGGGGAACCTTGAGCCGCAGTGGCATGTCCCCTCCACCTTGCAAGCTGCCCTGTGAGCGCCCCAGGGTCTAGAGGAGACATGGTGGGGGCCAGGCTAGTGGTGGGGACTCATTTCTAGCTGCCCCGCCCAGGGCCTACTGGGCTCCATGCAGATGCACTCTCTACTTGTCTCTAGGCCTCTCACCACCCACCTATGGCACCTTCCAGCCCACCCCAGCCCTCATTCCCACTGAGACGGCAGCTCTGTATCCCTCTTCAGCATTGTTCCCAGCTGCCAGGGTGTCTGCTGCCTCCACCCCTGTTGCCTACTACCCAGGGCCAGCCACTCAACTCTACATGAACTACACAGCCTACTACCCCAGGTATTCTGCTAGAACTCCACAGAGTTGATGCCCATTTGGGAGATGGGGTGGGGGGGTAAGTCCTTTCTGGGCCAGATAACCTAAGGTCTACTGGACTCTTATTCTGATATGACAAAGGAGGGACAGGTGTCAGTTGGCTAATGCTATCTACACAATAGATTGGAAACAATGGTGTAGAGGCCAGGGGTTTTTAGGAAGGAAGAACTAAGCACAAGGCAGAGAGTCAAGAGGAGGGGAGCTCTTGATCTGAGCTTTAAGTTGGATGTACTACTATTTTAATTTTTTTTGGTACTGAGGATTGAACTCACAACCTTGTGCTTGCCAGGCAGGCACTTAGGCCACTAAACTAAATCCCCAGCCCAGTAGGATGTACTGTTAAATCCATCTTTCCAATCCTAGCCCCCCAGTCTCTCCTACCACCGTGGGCTACCTTGCCACATCCCCTACTGCCCTGGGCTCTACTTCCACCTCAATGTTGTCTCAGCCAGGAGCCCTGATCCGAATGCAGGGTGTCCCATACACAGCTGGCATAAAGGATCTGCTCAGCGTCTTCCAGGCCTACCAGGTGAGGTTGGATGGCTGGAGGGCTTGAGGACCTGGCTGACTCTGGAGCTCCCTGCCCTAAGTCTGTGTTCCTTTTACAGCTATCCCCTGATGATTACACCACTTTGGTGCCGATTGGTGATCCACCTCGTCCTGTGTTACAAGCCCCCAAGGAGTGGGTGTGTTTGTAGGTGAGGAAGCCACAAACTAAGAGCTAGGTGATATCTTCAGCTACCATACCTTTCCTGCATCCAGAGTACCTTCACTCCAGTGGCTTCTTTCTGGCTTGTCAAAGCTCTCAGAAGGCACCCAGAGAAGATCAAGCCCAGCTCCATCCTCTACTTATTTCTCTGCTTGTTCACCCCAAAGATAGCTACCCTGAATGCAGGGCTGGGGTGGAATGGGGATATCTTGCTCCTAGCAGCATGACTGGGCCTCTTGAGTAGCATCTGGACAGCCTTTGATCTGTCCTGCTTAGGCCTGTACCAATGTGAGCCTGACAGGCTGTCTAAATCCTGATGCCCTCAATGTGTGACTCCCATAGAATCAGGGTCCAATAATTTCCTCCCCATTCCCTCCTGTAGGAATTAGGAAGGCAGAGGCAGTTCCTGTCCTCAGGATACTTGGATTTCAGAGACCGTATTGTAACAGGTGGCCTCACCTAAGGATGCAGCCCCAGTCCAGCCAGGCCCAAGAAACACCCAAGTGGGAAAACCACAAAGTATTGTGGACTATGCTGCAGAATTGTCAGAGAACACTAGGGGGCAGGAGGCCCCCACACAAACTCAGGCTTGAATTTTAAAGAAATTTTTCTGCCAGCCTTTTTTCCCTTCTTTTTCTGTGCTAGGTATTGCACCCAGGGCCTACTGCATACTAGTCAACTGCTCTGTGCTACATCCCCAGTCCTTTTTAAAAAGGATCTTGCTAAGTTGTCTGAGCTGGTCTTCAATTTGTGGTTTTGCCTCAGCATCCCCAGTAGCCGGGATTACAGTCAAGCCCCATAGCCCAGCTCTTCTGCCAACTTCCTTACAACACCTTGGGAATGCCAGTTATGCTGAACTCAGCAAACACCATGGCATGTCCGTTATACCCACTAAAGGGTACAGAACTCAAGCCTTAAGAATTTGAAGCTTTACTCTCACCTGTGTAAAATGAACAAAATTTCCTGATCAAGTGGACTTTTAAAAAGCCACAGAGCTCTTAGCTTTGGCCCCAGAGTGAAGGGGTCCACTAGCCCCAGGTAGAGAAAAACTCAGATTTCATGGAGACTGTTGATCTGTCACTGTTTATTATTTCATCAGTATAACTGAGGAGCCTGAACTGCTGCTTCTTCTTCCCTTTATATTTGTATAAGAAGCACTGCACTTCTATAAAAGGTTTTAAAATATAAAATGTACAAGAAAACAATCCCAAGTGCTGTAAACATAACTGAGAACCAGTTTCTTTACTAAACATCCATTTTATAAAACACAAGGTTTCAATTTGTGCCTTCAAGATGACCATCTGTTATAAATATCACAAACAGCTTCATGGCCAGGCCCAGCAGAGGTCTGGTGAGAATGGCTGGCCCTGGATGGGGTGGGATGGACCCTGGGCAGCAGCACCACATGCAAACTTGACATCTGTTCCTTTTAAAGCTATTTTCAGCCATATTCCTCTGTATATCTCTAGTAAGCATAAGGCTGCTTGTTCCATTTCTCAACCTAAAATATAGCACAGGTCTGAGAGGGAAGGGTGTGTGTTACTATATGCCCAACTGCTCTGTGCTGCTACTAGAAATCAATTTGCATAGTCCAGTGGATGTGTGCTTTAATACCACTCTGTTGCACAAAACTTTAACTCTTTATCTACAAAGCCAAAAAATATTGACTCTTACATGAAAGCTTTTACAAAGCTAATATAAAACTGCTTACATAGTATACAAAGCTCTATTTTAAATTTTAACTTTTAAACAGGAAAGCGTTTCTAGTGCTATAGGCATCAAGGTATTTAAAAGGCATCAAAATTTGGTGCATAGCAACTCTGGATCATAAGAGGCTTTTATTCTTGAGGGCAGTAAAGCAGCCCCTAGAGGGTTTTTGCAAGGCCCTATGTGAGGCAGCTACCCCAGGGGCAAGAGGATAGAAGCAATTTGGGCCATGTCTCTGGAACTTTACCTGAGAGGCCAACCTCCTACCTTTTTAAAGGAAGCTGTGGGCTTCCAACCAAGGCCCTGATACAAATCTGACTATCCACATTCAGATACATAACCTACTTCCAAAGAAAATTTGAAATGCTGAGCTCTAAGAGGGGCCATAGCTATTTGTTGAATGACAAGACACTTTTTTCTATTTTTATGGTAGGAATTTAAAATGGCTTTAAAAAAAAAAAAAAAGGCCATACTTTACTCAGGATCAGCAGCAGCTCCTACCTGGCTGAGTAGAGGTGGCGATCAACATATCAGCTCTTTGCTCAGGCCTGACTTGACCTCAGTAAAGAATGTCCTGGTACCCAGGGCTACAATCCATCAAGTCTTCAACCAGCCCAACACACTTGTCTCAGGTGTAGGCACTCAAAAAATTTGCTTTTTGAATAAAGTATATTATTTCATTTTAAAATGTATACTACAAATGTCAGGGCTTTTGAAATAGGCCTAGAGATGAGTAATGAATTCCACTGGAGGCAGGCTTAAGGGCAGGATTTGGAAAAAGTACCCAACCTGGGCACCTCCTTTGGTAGATAGCAGGCTGGAGTTTTTGCTGGCCCCTGCCTTGAATGCCAGTCATCAGCAGCAGCACCAGGGCATCTTTGGTGTGGAGGGTAATGTCTGTGATGCCACCACATTTTAGACATACCTCCATGTCTTCTGAAAAGGCTGGTTTTTCGGTCATATACATGGGATATGGTAGGCCAGAACAATTTGAAGCTGTAAACAGAATGGGAGATATGCCTTCCCATCTGGAATCCTGCACTTTCTCTGCCCATCCTGATGCATAACATAGCTCATTTGTGTTTAGCTCCGGACACAGCTAGGTTGGCCTCTAAAATAGTTACAACTGCAAAGCTGCCTGAGCCATCAGGAGACTGGCTTTAAAGGTAACAACCCCCAAAGGCAATGTTTCCACTTGGAAAAGTATCTGGGGCTAGACAACACAAATAGAAAGAACACTAGTTTTTAGGATGGCAAAAACATGAAAGTTTCCAAGCTAAAACTGCTTGGTGACTGTTTTCAAAGTCACCTTGCAAGTAGCCATCTTACCTATAATCCTGAAGGAAAAAAAGCAGTTTCAATATGGAGCCAGTAAGGAGAGACTGCAGGAAGATGACCTAGAAAGTTATAAAATGGCCATGCTCTGGAATGTCTTTATATTCCAACATTTCAATGATGGAATGGTCTCTTCTCATTTTATCTAACAACAATTTACTTTTATAAAGAGTATGAGCTACATTTGGCTTTATTTCCTATGAAACTATGGCTTCAGGTCACATGCTGAGTTTCTGAGGCATAGTAATGGGTTTAGGATAATTTTTTTTTTCCCCATTTGCCTCTGGAAGGTTTTATCAAAAGTTCCTATCTTTAAAGTATCAAAACTAACGGGCCCTTCAAATGACCAGAAAATACAAATCATCAATCCCAGCTACACAACCAAGTCATCTGCAAAAGCAGCAGCTCTGAAAAGGAAAGACTGCTGTATTCACACTCAAAGCACCCATCATATAAAAGTATCCTATTTAAATATAAAAAATGCAAAGCTCATTTTTCCACAGCCCATGCTGCTCTGATTCTTTTACAAAGTCTAACCAAGGCCAGAGGTGGAGGAATGCCACTCTCTACAAATGCTGAATCCAACCCCTGGCACCAGTCCTGAAGGTGAAAAGAGTTGGAAACTCAAGGTCCAATTGAGACACATGCTGAAAAGTTGGTGGACACAAGGCTGCAGTAAGCACTGTCAGAGCCGCTCAGATCATCCTCAATCCAGGGACTCAGGACCCAGATGAGGAGCCTCTCTGCTAATTTGTGAGCCTTGGGAAACAGAAACCTGGGACATATCTCTCCCAATTATCTCGGTCACTGAAAAAGAAAAAAAGGCAGAGTGGTTAGTGATCTCTGAGTGGTAACATATGATGGTCTATGCTGAGCTATTATGAGCTATTATTTGTACCCCTTGGCTTTTGGGAAAGGTAAAGGCAGCACTTGAAGCCTGCTCCATAGCTCAGTGGCATTAAAGACCAATATCATTGGCTAAGAGGCTTTAGACCCCTTTCTCTCCCTCCCAATTCAGTTTGGCTGGGAAGAGGAACAGCTGAAAGAATAGGAAACGTCCATCCATTCATTCATTCATTCATTCATTCATTCAGACAGGGTCTTGCTATGTAGTTCAGGCTGGGCTTGAACTCATGGCAATCTTTTTGCTTCAGCCTTTTGAGGGCTGTGATTACAGGTGTATCACCAATGCCTGGGTTTTTTAAATTTAACCTCTGGTTCTGGGGATTGAATTTAACACCTGATCACTGAGTTATACCCTTGGTCCTTTATTTTTCACTTTGAAACAAGGTCTTGTTAAGAGGCTAAATTGCCCAGGCTGGGCTCAAACTTGTGATCTTCCTATCTCAGCCTTCCAGAGTGATGGGATCATAGACATGAAAGCCACCCTTCCTGGCTTTTTTTTTTTTTTTGAGATGGTGAGTTCAGGCTGACCTCAATCTCAGGGTCTTGAGTAGCTGTGATTACATGTATGCTCCACTTGCAGAACAGAAAACATCCCTATCCTCACTCCAAAGACTCATGTTCAGAACAGAACACAGGATGCTTTTCAAGTAAAGTGTTTCTCTCTCTAAGTTTTTATTTTATTTTACTTTATTATAATTTTTTATCAGTACCGGGGATCCAACTCAAAACCGTGTGCTTGCAAGGCAGGCACTTATATCGTTGTTAAATTCCCAGCCCTAAAGTGTTTTTCTTAACCTAGCTTTTCCTTAATTTGAATACCTTTGGAAAATTTTCTGGTGTCACCCTCTATATAAAGCAGATGAACATAAAAGATATGGCCACAGCAAACCAGAGATTTGGGGGCTATTTTGTTATCCTATCTCAATATGAGTACCCCTTTATGCTTTATAATGTAGGGACATTTGCTTGTGGTCCTTTGATATGTGTGTGTGTGTGTGTGTGTGTGTGGCCCTTTGTGACTGCATGCTCTTTCTGGTGGTTTCTCTGATGCATCCAGTAATTCAGGAAGGATAGTTCTCTGTGAACCCAGTGAAAAGAATTTCCATCTTAAGGAACCAATAAAGAAGGGAAAGAAAATCCCTGATCTCCCAAATATTTACCTTTGTTTCTTGCTTTTCAAGTAAAAATGTTATATTAACTTCACTCCTAGCCATATACACAATAACTAGCTACTAGGTGTGGTGACACACACCTGTAACATTCAACACTCAGGAGGTTGAGGAGTGTTTGCCATGAATTTAGGGTTGGCCTGGGCTACACAGCAAGGCCTTGTCTAAAAAAACTAAAAGAAGGTATGCAAGGCAATGGAAGATGAAGATGTAACTTGACTGTGGTTGGTACTGAATGTATATAAAGGTAGGAACCAGAAGCCAAATGAATCTTAATTACAAAAGAGTGAAGATTAATTAATGCTGGAACAATAATAATGACCCATAAACCCATCCTAAAGTAATCAATACAGAAATATGAAGACCTTTGTCAAATCACTTTGTCAAATCACTTTTAAGTAAATTTTTGAGGTTAAAAGTTTATTGAACATAAAAAAAAGTTTGACCATTCATGATAATTGTTTGCAAAGAATATAACCTGATTTTACTCCTGGCTAGCTAAAACAACCACTGGAATAGTTTTATTATATAAATGGAAAGTTATGAGGAAGCTTTGGACAAAAATATATTTTTCTTTTCAGTTTCCTCTTCAATATAATTGGGGAAAACCTCCTATAGTTTATAAAGTGAAAATATAAAGGGGCAATAAGTAGGTCAGGTAACTGTTGATACCTGTTACTCCAAACTGAATAAAATGCAAGAAGTATTTTCAGTGTGGCTTTCCAGAGGATTTGTGGATGGGTAGTCTGGTACTAATCCATAATCTCCTGACCTCTAACATCTTTTTTTTTTTTTTTAAATCGGTACCAGGGATCGAATTCACGACCACATGCTTGCAAGGCAGGTGCTTATGCCACTGAGCTATATCCCCAGCCCCTAACATTCTTTAACACATTAGATTATCAGTAAATTATCTGGGCTTGGTGGCATACACATGTAATCCCAGCATCATGGTTGGGAGGCTGAGGGAGAAGGATCTCTGTAAGTTCAAGGCCAACCTCAACTACATAGTGAGACCTTGTCTCAAACAAAACAAAACAAACCACGGAAACAAAAAATTATTAGTAGGCATCACCATCTCTGGTTTCCAAAGAGTTGTGAAATCCAGAAAAGCAAGGACATTACTACTGAGAAAGCATTAATTTATGAATACTGGGCCTGGAATCTCTAATCCTAGCTATTTGGAAAGATGAAGTGGAAAGACACCGAGTTCAAGTGCAGCCTGGGCAACATGGCAAGATGCCATTTCAATAATAATTTTTAAAAAAATTTTTAATGACTGAATAAATGGATTCTAATTTTACACAATTACTTGGAAGCTATTTGGAACTTGTAAGTTTATTACGTGTTAGGTAGGAAGGAGACCAGAGAATGTTGTAAGAGTAACACATGGCATCTGATTTTGACAATGTCTATTTTAGGTAAGTTTTACAGCAGGGGCAAAAAGGCAAAAATATAACCAAGCATCCAACTCATATTCAAGTCATCTTCTGTGATCACATATCCCTTCCAAGGGCAGTAACTTCAGAAATATTCCAGGCAGCCATGAAACATACTTTTTCCTTTAATATTTTACTGTTCAAATTTTAAAACAACAAGCTGATAAAAGATAAAATGGTGCTTTATCACCACAATGTGTTTTCCTGTTTTGTTTTTTGCTTTTGGGTTTTTTTGAGACAGGATGTTGTTGTGTAGTTCAGGCTGGTCTTTAACTGGTGACCATCCTCCTGCTTCAGGCTCCCAGGTGCTGGGATTATAGGCATGCACCACCATGCCTGATTTTTTTTTTTTAAACAGAGTCTTGGTATGTAGTCAATACTAGTGCTAACAAGTTATATAGGTCACAGCATCTGGCAGCTACAGTCTTTAAATTCTTTCTACTCCAACACCTGGACTTGGCTGTCACCACAACAAAAATAGAATAGGAACTACCAGCAATATTTGGTGTTAAAAAATTGAGTTTTTGAGCTGAGTGTGGTGGAGCACACCTGTAATCCCAGCATTTGGGAGGTTTTCAACCAGGCTGAGCTACAAAGTGAGCTCAAGGCCTTTCTGTTGGAATGCTATTTCTGGACATAAGAATGATATGTTTGAGCTGGGAGGGTGGCACAGGCCTGTAATTCCAGCACTGAGGCAGGAGTTTAAGGCCAGCCAAGGCAAGTTTGAGGCCAGCCTGGGCTGTCCTGAGTTCTAGGTCAGCCTGACATACATAGCAAGACCCCATCTCAGAAAACAAACACAAAACAAAACAAAGCAGGTAAAATTAATTCTCTGCATAAATAATTTTATGAGGATTTTTTTAATAAAATGAAAGCTATATGTAGGTGCAATTATTTTCTGAATTTCACTTGAAAAGACTATAATGTAAAGAAATACTAACTAAATGACTTGAAAATAAAATTTTGATACTAACTAAATGACTTAAAAAAATTTTTTTTCTTGCTATGTAGTTCAAACTGGGCTTAACTCACTGTGTATCCCAAACTGGCCTTGAACTCAAGGCAGTCCCTCCTACCTCAGCCTTGAGTGCAGGGATTACATATCTACATGATCCCACCTCCCTACCCTGTTATTTTATTTTTTTTGGTACCAGCAATCGAAACTCAGGACCTCCTGCTTGCCAGGCAATGATTTTTTTTTTTTTCTTTTTGAGATAGGGTCTTACTATGCAGTTCAGGGTGGCTTGAGCTCACTTTGTAGCCCAAGCTCGTCTTGAATTCATGAAGATCCTCCTGCCTCAGCCTCCCGAGTGCTGGGATTTTAGGCATGCCCCATCATGCCTGGCTTTTCAGGCAATGATTTTTTGGTACCAGGGATTGAACTCATGACCTCACACTTGGCAGGCAAGCAGGCAGTGATTTTTTTTTTTTTTTTCAAATACCAGGGACTGAACTCATGACCTCATGGTCACCAGGCAGGTGGCTTATGCTGCTGAGCTAAGTCCCCAGCTCAAGGCAGTGATTTTTAAATGGATGAGAAATCTAGTATTACCTTTTGGTTTGTTACTCTAACATAGTTTTGTTAAGATCTAGCTTTAGGTTATTTTATAAGTTTTAATACCATGTTAAATATGTGAAACATTGAACTGACCTACTTATACCAAGAGTGGATGAATTAATTTGCATTTATCAAACTATGACTAATTTGCCTTCTCAAGATAAGGACAGAAATAAGTTCTCAAAAATGTAAAAGAGGCCAGGGATATAGCTTAGCAGCACAGCACCTGCCTGGCAAGCACAAGGTTATAATTTTGTTCCCAGCACCAGAAAGAAAGAGAAAGAAAAGAAAAAAGAAAAGAGGAAAGAAAAAGAGAAAGAGAGAAAGAGAACAAGAAAAAAAAATGAGAAAGAAAAAAGGAAAGAAAGAAAAAGAGAAAAAAGAAAAGGATGGAAAGAAGGAAGGAAGGAAGGAAGGAAGGAAGGAAGGAAGGAAGGAAGGAAGGAAGGAAGGAAGATATCTATGGTTTAAGAAAAAGTCAGACTAATGTTTCAATTCATTCTTTTCTGTAGGAATTGAGGTTTAACTAGATACATGGCCACAGTTATATTTCCCAGCTTCTTTTAATTAGGTACGGCCAGTGAAATTTCTCCAGTGTAACTATATGTAACAGAAAATGGTGTGTACCAGAATCGAACTCATGACCTTATGCTTGCCGGGCAGGCGCTTATACCACTGAGCTAAATCCCCAGCCCCCGTGTAGAGCTTCTTTACTTGGCTGAAATCTCATCTTCCTTCCTCATCTTCCCCCACTTCTTGCTTCAAGCTAAGACTCAAAGTGGCGACTCCACTTTAACAAAACATAGGAGAAAGAGAAACAATAAACTGAAATGAAGCCTGATTTCAGCAACAAAGAGGTATTGATGTAATTAAGCTACCATACTTTAGAGTTTCCATTATACTAGTTTAGCCAATACAAAAACGAAACTTAACACCATAATGGTAACACAGAAAGAATATTTAGGCATGCTAGCAAGATAACTATTTGAACTTGTATGCCAGGTGTATTTTTATTTTTTTCAGTACTGGGAATTGAACCCAGGGCATTTGCATTGAGCTAGGTCCCCAACCTTTTAATTATTTTTTTCCTCTTTAGTTTGAGTCAGGGTCTTAATCACTAAATTGCCCATGTTGGATTTTAATTTGCAATTTTGCCTCAGCCTCCTAGAATGCTAGGATTACAGACACGTCCATCATGCCAGACATTTTACTAATTAATTAATTTTTCAGATGGCATATTTTGCAAGGTTTGGTGGTGCAAGCCTGTAATCCCAGCATTCGGGAGGCTGAGGCAGGATCCCTGCAAGTTTGAGGTTAGACTGGGCTACTCAAAAAGTAAAAAAAAAAATTTTTAAAAAGGCATCTTGCTTGCTACATTGCCCAGGATGACCTTGAACTGCTGGTATCAGCTAATCCTTTTGCCTCAGACTCCTTAGTAGCTGAGACGACAGTCATGTGCCATCACATATAGGGCTTTCACTGCACATAAAACCCAGGGCAAGCAATCTACCACTGAACCAAACTCTGAGTCAAACTTATTTTGAATTTCACTCTGAACTTTAGAAAGATTCCAATCATAAATCAGATTAAAAATACACACATATTGCTAGATGTGGTGGTGCATGCCTATAATCCCAGCACTAGGGAAGTTGAGTTTAAGACCAACCAGGGCTGCAAGATGAGCTCAAGGCCAGCCTGAACTGCACAGTGAGACCCTGTGTCAAAAAAAAAATAAAAAATAAAAAAGTATGTGTGTGTGCACAAAAGGTGGGTGTGCACTCCTTTAATTTCAGCACTCAGGAAGCTAAGGCATCAGGATCCTTGTGAGTTTGAGGCCAACATGAGCTATACAGTGAATTCAGGGCCAGCCTAAAATAGCGAGATCTATCTCAAAAACCAAAGCAAATAAAAAAATATACATACACAATGATCAGAAGATAACCACTTTTTTTTTGTATTGAGAATTAAATAAAGGAATTTTACATTGAGGTACATCTCCAGCCTTTTATTTATTTTTACTTTTGAGACAAGGTTTCACTAATTTGTCCAGGTTGAGTTCAAACTTGTGATCTTTCTGCCTCAGCCTCTCAGTGCTGCAATTATAAGCATGTGCCACCACGCTTGGCCATAATTTTCACTTTTAATATTAGGTCTAATAGCAGTGAAGGAATAATGTAACACTACTTTTTTTCCACAGCCAATTTAAGGGCACATCAATACTGTTAAGACTTTTTAGGAAATTTTTTTTTGAAACTTCTGATGTGTGTGATGCTATACAGATTTTTTAAAAGTTTATAACAAAGCATTCACCAAATGTTAAACCTCCAGCTGAGTAACCAGTACATGTGTACTTTTTTTTTTTTTTTTTTTTTTTGGAGTCAGGGTCTCGCTGTGTGGTTTTGCCTGGCCTTGAACTTGCTTATGTAGGCCAGCCTGGCCTTAAACTCATGGGAATCCTCCTGCCTTAGCCTCCCAAATATTGGGATTACAGACTTGCGCTACCAAGCCTGGTTTGTTTGTGGTCTCTTATATGAGCAAAAACTGAAATGTGAAGCATTAACACTTCTTTTCAATTTGGGTTATAATATGGGATTCAGAAACTTCTACAGCTTGAGCATTCAGTCCCTTGGAAGCATTTGAAATTACCAGAAGAATCAATCCCCCCCACTTTTTTTCCTCTGAAAGTATCTTGCCTACTGTTGACATCCAAATTTATTATCACTAGGGGCCAAACTTAGCTCCAAAAATCATATAACTCATTCTATCATCTGTTCTCTGGATCCTCTGCATGACTTTGCTCCATCAATTTTGTTCACCTTAATCGATCTCATCCAAGTACAGTGATGCATGCCTGTAATACCACGCTCTAAGAGGATGAGGTAGGAGGACCAAGCTCAAGCCCATCTGGGCAACTTGGGACCCTGTCTCAAAATCAAAAGAGCTGGGGATGCACATCAGTACAAAGGCCTTAGATTCAAGCCCTAGTACTGGGGAACCAGGTCAGTCTCAATCTGCTTATCTCCCCTCATAGATCTTTCTCATCTGTGTTTAACATGGGTAAATTTTTCTGCTTCAAAGAAGCAAGAAAACAAAGAGTAGTCCCTATCCTGTCCTCTAGCTCTTTTTTTCATGGCTTAAACAGGTTTGACTTATTTATTTTTGAGGGGAGAGGGTTTTCTGAGATAAGGTGTTGTTATACAGTCTACCAAGTTGGTCTTGAATGAGTTATGTAGCCCACATTGACCTACGTATCGGGTGCTGGGAGGCAGAGGCAGGAAGATTATAAATTCAAGCTCACTCTGACTCAAAATAAATAAAAAGGGCTGAGAATGTAACTCACTGCAAAGACGCTAGGTCAGTCTCTAGCACTGAAAAAAAAAATTTGTTTACACTGCTGTTTCTATGTTCTCATTTCCTATTCACTACACAGAAACACTTCTTTATTACCAAGATCACTAGTGAGCAGGGTGTTGCTTCACACATGGGAAGAGCAATGGGCTAAATACTGAAAGAATAAGATTTAGTCTTTGGACCGGGGATGTAGCTCAGCAGCACAGCACCTGCCTGGTAAGTACAAAGCCCTGAGTTCAATTCCTGGTTAAAAAAAAAAATTAGTGTTGGCTTGGCTGTGATGTGAAAAAAAAAAAAAAAAAAATATATATATATATATATATATATATATATATATATATATATATATAGTTCAAGACTGAATTTACGGAGTCATCATGAGATTAATATGTTACCTTTGGCATTACATTATAAAAGGTGATCAAAGTGGTGGTTTTACTTACTAATGTTTTTGGCAACTGATTTTTCTTACTTATGAGGAAAAACCTATTTTTGGTACTGGAGACTGAACCTAGGCCAACCTTATGCATCCTATGTAAGTGCTCTACTACTCAATTACATCCCTGGCCCCTGCCCTTTGGTGCTGGGGATCAAACTCAGGACCTCACATTTGCCAAGCAGGCACTTATGCCACTGAGTTAAATCCCCAGCCCCTGCCAGCCCTTTTTGAGACTGGGTCATCATGTTAAATTGCCCAGGATGGGTTTGAAATTGTGATCCTGTTGTCTCAGCTTCCCACAGGGTGTGCACCCACCACACCTGACACATACTTTCATAAGTAACCAAGTCTCTGAAGAAAGGATGCAATATGACAACAAGGAGAATGTGTCCCGGATGAGCTCTTGAAAGTCCAGAGGTCCAAGGCCTACCTCTCTCCAACATAGACACTGATCCACTGTGACAGCTTTACTCCAGGAGTCACAGGTAAACTATCAGAAGTGCAAACATGGGCCTAGCATGCATGCTAAAAACAAACATTCTGGCTTGCCTTTGAAAAGTGGATACAATTTCCTGTGTTATTTCCATTCCATACTGGCTTACATCAAAATTTAAAAGTACTTGAGACCAGAGTTGACAAGGCTTATATAACTGACCAGAAACCAAATGTACTCAGTACCCACGCCATACAGTTCAGATATACTGGACCTCTCTCAGGCTGATTTTAAAAGATCTAAACACTTGCTTTTCAGTCAAATCCAGACTAAAATTTTAAAAGCACAAATGTGAGAGCCTCGATGTGGTTAGATATAAAAAGCAGAATCTTATAGTCAAAGTAGCTCCAAGATAATGAGTGGGCCTCCCAGTAAGGTGCCTGTGCATACCCCCTCTTCTGTAGCACATGCAAATCCAGCCACTGCATGCAAATACCAGATGAGGGCACAAAAACAATGACACATTTCAATCAACACTCACCCTCTAGATTCTCCAGAAAGGAGCTGGACATGAGAGATCACTGTGGTTAGGCCAGTTCTCTGCTGAACCTGATGGCTGGTGTTCCAAGTCAGACATAAACTGGTCTGTGTCAAAGAAGACAACATCACTACAGAATGGAACAAACCAGAGGGTGAACTTCATCTACTACAGTGCCCAGCCTGTTTTCAAGTGGACTTTAACTGTCCTTTACCTGTCAATCACTACTGCATAAAATGGTCCTCCACATTTTATTAGGTATTGTAAGTACTGAAGTCCAGATAGTTTAAATTTGGGGGGAGGGTACTGGGACCTGAACTTCAGGACCTTGCACTTGCAAGCAGGCACTTGTGCCACTAAACTATATCCCCAGCCCTTTATTTTTATTTTTTAAGGTTTTGTTGAGACAGGGTCTCACTGTGTAGTATTTTTTGTTTTGTTTTGTTTTTGTCTTTGAGAAAGGGTTTCACCATGTAACTTGAGCTTGCCTTGAACTCACCATGTAGCACAGGCTGGCCTCAAACTCACAGTGATCATCCTGCCTTAGCCTCCCAAGTGCTAGCATGCCTTTCCTGCTTCTTAAAATTATAATTTTCAGAAATAAATTCAGTTTTAAATAAACTAGTTTTGATTAGAGTAAAAACATAGTAGTTCCCAAAGTCACCTCCTTTGGCCATTAAGGAATTCTCACTTGGTTTTGTTTTCCAACTTCAAACAAAAGAACCTGACTTTGGGAGAGAAGAATACAGTTTGTACATAATGTCTGTAAACATTAATCATTAATATCAGTGTTTTGTTTTGTTTTAGACAGGATCTTGACATGTAGTTTAGGCTGGTTCTGAACTCACTTTGTAGCACACACTGGCCTTGAACTCATAAGTGATCCTCCTGCCTCAGCCTGGAGTGCTGGAATTACAGGTGTGCACCACCACACCCAACTAAAACCCTCATTTTTATTTTTTTAAACAAGGTCTTTTTTTTGGGAGATAGATATATAGTCCAGGCTGGCCTCGAACTTGTGCCAGTCTTCTTGGCTCAGCCTCCCAAGTATAGGGATTACAAGAGTAGACTACCATGCCTGGCTACTCTCATCTTTTTGATTAGTTTTTTTGAGATAGGGTCTTGCTACGTAGTCTAGGCTGGCCTTGAACTTTTGGAGATTCTCTTGCCTCAGCCTTCTGAATGCTGGGATTACAGGTGTGCAGCACTACATCTGGCTAACCCTCATGTTAAGCAGACCAAAAACAAAACAAAACAGAAAAAGAAAGAAAAAAAATAAAGCAAAACAACAAGCAGTCTATATAAAACACATCCTAATAGAACAAAACCCAGAAATCCCTTGTTTAGGTGAAATTTTTTTGCCTTAAGCTTTTCTTTCATCCTTTCCCCCCCTCCCCTTCCCCCTTTTCCTACCTTTCCTTTTTGGGATTCTGGAGATTGAATCCAGGGTCTCATTTTTGCTTGGCAAGCACTCTACCACTGAGCTTCATCCCCAGTCCCTTTTTATTTTTGTATTTTGGGACAAGGTTTAAATTGCCCATGCTGCCCTTGAACTTGTCATCCTCCTATCTGAGTCATCTAGAAGTTGGGATGTGGGCTGTGTGGACCACCATATCTGGCTGCTTTAAAGTTTTTTTTATTATTTGAGAACAGCCACCTAACTGCCAGAGGTCATTTAACGATTACAGTATGTTCAAAATATTTTAAAGACTTACTGTATATTGTCAAAAGTATCCATTCTACCAGTGCACGACTCTACAAGTGAATCCTCCAAAACAGACTTCAAAATGTAGGGCATATTATTCCAGGTAAATTAACAAATAAATTAAAAGAAAGTGTAAGAACAAAGCTAAAAGGCCAAAAGACATGGACACTTTAGTGAACTGGCTAACTCAGTGGTAATTTCAGATTATGCTTTTATGAAAATTTATTTTATTTTTTTTATTTTTGGTACTGGGGATTGAACTCACGACCTTGCACTTGCCAGGAAGGTGCTTATGCCAGTGGGCTAAATCCCCGGCCCTAATTAAGAGACTTTTTTTAAAAAAATCGGTACTGGGGATTGAACTCATGACTGTGCGCTTGCAAGGCAGGCACTTATGCTGCTGAGCTAAATCCCCGGCCCATCAATCATCTCTTTTAATCACAAAAATTCTGATTAAAGGTTCCATCCATAAGATTAAAGAGGAAGGGAGCTGGGCTTAGTAGTGCATGATTGTAATCCCAGCCATTTGGAATGCTAAGGCAGGAAGACTGCAAATTGTAGTCCAGCTTGGGCAATTTGGTGAGACCCTGTCTCAAAAGAAAAGAAAAAAAAAAGGCCTGAGGATGTAGCTCAGTGTGAAGGTACATATACAAAAGGTGTCCAAATTAGAAAGGAAGAGATAAAATTATCTGTTCATAAGTGACTGAATATATACATACATATATATATATATATATATATATATATATATATATGTATGTATATATTCCTAGAAAAATGTTACACAGAAAAATGTTAGTGCTATTAAATGAAGTCAGCAAAGCTGCAGGACCAAAATTCAGTTATATTTTGTATATACTTTCAATGAAAAGTCTAAAAAGGAACTAAAGAAAACAATTTCATTTACAACAGCAGGAAAGAGTACAATAAATAGCAATGAACTTAACCAAGAAGGCACAGATTGTGTATACTGAAAACTATAAACATACTGCTGAAAGAAATTAAAGAACTGAATAAATGGAAAACATCCTATGTTTAAAATCAGAAGACCACTGGGTATGGTGGCACACGCTTGTAATCCTAGTACTCAGAAGGCTGAGGCAGGAGGATCACTACAAGTTAGAGGCTAGCCTGGGCTATGGTCAGTTCAAGGCTAGCCTATCTCAAAAAACAAAACAAAAGATCAGAGCCAGGTATGGTGGTGCACACTTGTAATCCTAGCATTTGGGAGGCTTAGGTAGGAAGGAAGATTGCCATGAGTTCGAGGCCAGCCTGGGCTACACAGTGAGTTCAAAGCCAGACTGAATTACATAGTAAGACCTTGTCCTCCTTTCCTTCCTTCTTGTTTCTTTCCTTTTCTTCTCTCTTTTTTTTTTTTTGATACTGGGGATTGAACTCATGACCTCACACTTGCCAAGCAGGCGTTTATGCCACTGAGCTAAATCCCCAACCCCTTTTCTTTTTTTCCTCCCACCCTCCGCTTTTCTTTCACATGGTCCTGCTTATGTAGTTCAGGCTGGCTTTGAACCTACTATGTAGCCCAGCCTGTCCTCAAACTCACAGCAAACCTCATGCCTCAGCCTCCCAAGTGTTGGGATTACAGGCATGCACCACCACACCTGGTTATTTTTTTAAAAGTGAGTTTCAATTTATGATAAATACTTATTGGCATAAGCCACTTAAATGTAAGTTCTCTGTGCTACCCCCAAAATTTTAGATTTACAAAGTCTTGAGATTAAAAAAGTTATAGAACTGTCACTCTAACATTCTGCTTCCTCAGTACCTCCTTGACTACATCTCTTACTACTGTCTCCCTAGATCACTTTTATTGTTGCCACATTGCCCTCACAGCTGTTCCTCAAAAAATCAGATATATTCTCTCACCTTAGAGTCTTTACTCTGATTGTCCCCTTGCCTGATACCTTCCCACAGATATACACATTGGTATGTCACTTTGAAGTTTCTGATCACATGTCACCTTGGCAACAAGACTTAGTCAACGCATATTTAAAACTGCATGTTGCCTCCAACTTTATCCTTTACAACACACCAAATAAATATCCTTAACGGTACTTTTTTTTTTTTCCATTTTTTTGAGACAGGGTCTCCCTACATAGTACAAACTAGCCTTGAACTCACTTATGTACCCCAGGCTAGCCTTGAACTCATGACAAGCCTTTTGCCTCAGCCTTCCAAATGCTGGGATTACAGGAATCTGCCACCATGCCCAGCTTACTTTTCTTTTTTTTTAAGTAATAAAAGAGTATAAGTATAAAATTATATGTCTATTGCTTACTGTCAGTCTCTCCCTAATAAATGCAAACTCTTGGTAGGGACCTATCTCTTTTTGTTCACTTAAACCCTACAATAATGCTTAGTATCTAATAGGCACATGATAAATGCTGTTTGGATGCACAAATAAATAAACATTAGGGCCAGGGATTTAGCCCAGCTGCATAAGCATGCACTAGTACCAAAACAAACAAACAAACAAATAAACAAACAATTAATTAAAAGTTGGGGCAAACTATAAAATGACACTATTTGTAATCAATTTAAGAACTTTAAATTTGCAATAATTCACATATATAAAATGAATCAAATTATAAAAAACACTAATATTACAAAAAAGCCAAAAAAAGATCTCAAACTACTGAATTTGACAGAAGAGCAAAAATTTAAAATTGAAATTTTCTGTGGTAAAGAGGTCAAAAAGACCTAAAATACACAAGAAAATTTAGTGTAAGAAAAACTTGGCATTTTAAATCAAAATGGGGTCCTGAGCAATTAGACAAGAAAAAGAAAGGAAAGGAAAATACCAATAGCATTCCTGTACACAAATAACAAACTCACTGAGAGAGAAATTAGGTAAACACCTTCCATGACAGCATCCAAAAAAAAATCAAGTAAGTAGGAATCCATCTAACAAAGGACGTAAAAGACCTTCATAATGAAAACTACAATGCTCTGAAAAAGGAGATTGAAGAGGATATCAGAAAATGCAAGAATATCCCTTGCTCTTGGGTAGGAAGAACCAATACAGTAAAAATGGCCATACTCCCAAAATTGTTATTCAGATTTAATGCAATCCCAATGAAAACATCAACAGTATATCTCACAGAATTAGAGAAAATAATCCTAAAATTCAGGTGGAACTGGAAGAGGCCTAGAATAGCAAAAGAAATTCTGGGCAACAAAGGCAAGTCAGGGGCATCACAATCCCTGACTTGAAATTATGAAGCTACTGTGATAAACACAGCACATTACTGGCAAAAAACAAACGAACAAACAAACAAACACCCCAATCAATCAATCAAACAAACAAAACAAAACAAAACCAGAACCAAGGACCAATGGAACAGATAAGACACAAAAGTAACTTTGGACATACTCAGTTACCTTATTTTTGGCAAAGGAATCAAACACCTTTACTAGAAGAATGATAGCCTCTTTAATAAATAGTGCTGAAAAAAACCAGCTTTTCACATGCCGAAGATTAAAACTGGACCCATATCCTTCAACATGCACTAAAATAAGCAGATATGGGTCAAAGACTTAAATAGTGGAAACACTAAATCTGCTGGAAGAACAATAGGTAGAACATCGGTGTAGAAAAAGACTTCATGAACAAAAGCTTGATCGGTGTAGAAAAAGACTTCATGAACAAAAGCTTGATTGCACAAGACCTAGCACGAAGAATCAACTGGGATTTCACCTTATTAAAAACCTTTTGTACAACAAGAGAAACTACTAACTGAGTGAAGAGACAACTCAATAGTATGGAAAAAAATTTTGTTAGCTGTTCTTCAAACAAAGGACTATTAACTAGAATACACAAAGAACTCAAAAAATCAGACCCCCACCCAAATTTAAAGACGTAATCTGAAAATGGGCAATAGACATTTCTACAATGAAGAAGTAGAAACAGCAAATAAATATATGCAAAAATGTTCAGTATCACAGGTAATTTGAGAAATGCAAACTAAAACAACTCTGAGATTCCATCTCACTCCAGAAAAAGTGGCTATACTAAGAAATCAGTAACAAATGCTGGTGGGGATGTGAGAGTGTAGACCGGTGCAACTGTTGTAGAAATCATTGTGGAGATTCCTCAAAAAATTAGCACTAATGGTCCTTCTGGATCCAGCTATTCCCCTTCTTGGTATCTTCCCAAAAGAATTAAAAACATCATACCATAGCGATATATGTACACCTATGTTTATAGTGGCAGTTTGTAGTAGCTAAACTCATACAAACTGCACAAAGGCCCACCAACCAATACCTGGATAAAGAAGATTTTTTTTTTAATTAAATACAATGGAGTACTACTCTGCCATAAAGGATAAACTTGAGACATTTCTAGCTGAATAGTGCACCTTGAGACCATTAAGTGAACTAAATCAGACACACATGTGTAAATACTGTATTATTTCTCTGGGGTGAGAAAAAAAAATGTAAGTAAGGACCAAAATGTATAACAGGTATTGAGAAATGGGAAGAAAATGTTCAAATGAGAAGAGGAATAAGCGCAAGAGGAAGGAGAAAGGAAAGATGGGACAAAGGAAAAAAAAAGAGAATAGAAGGAAAAAAATGGAACACAGCTTTTGTAAATAAGGTAGAGAAGAGGGGCTGAAGGGAGGAGAGTAGGAAATAAAAGAAGCAAGAGGTATCATGTACACATAAAATTTCCTATGACGAATGTTATCATGTATATCTAAAATGTACCTATTGCCAGGCGTGGTGGCACATGTTTGTAATCTCAGCACTTGGGAGGCTGAGGTAGAAGGATCATTGCGAGTTAGAGGCCAACCTGGGCTACAAAATGAGCTCAAGGCCAGCCTGAACTGCATTAGGGAGACCCTGTCGTAAAAAGACAAAAAAAAAAAAAAAAGTACCCCCCCCAAAATCAAATGGGGGAAAAATAAGTCAAATGGGAGTGTCAGGCATGGTGGCATACACCTGTAATTCCAGCACTCAGGAGACTAAAGCAGTAGGATCACCGAATTTGATTCCAGTCTGGGCTACATAATGAGTCAGTTGAAGGCAAGCTTGAATTACAATGTGACCATATCTCAAAACAAAACAAAACAAAACAACAATCAATCAGGAAAAATAAGGACTAAGGACAACCCTGATAGCTACCTGAAAAATACTTATTTACTTATTTACTTGAGACAGGGTCTCACTAATGTAGTGCAGGATGGCCTTTAACTCACTTGTATAGTCCAGAGTGCCTTGAACTCATGGTGATCCCCCTGCCTCAGAGTTCTGAGTGCTGAGACTAAAGGTATGCACCACTATATCCAGCCCAAAAATTTTAGACTCATTTCTCTTATATTCCACCAAAATTAATTCCTGATGAATCAAAGACTTACAAAATCACAACGTAAAACAAAACAAAACAAACAAAAGTAATTTAAATTACAAGAAACAAAATAGAAGATTGTTAACACAGGTTAAAAAAATTCTTGTAACAAAAGCTACAACACACTGGGAGGAAAAAAATCTGTAACTCTTCTGTCAATGAGTTAATAAATTTAACAAAGAGATTCTACAAATCAATGAAGATCTATAATTTGAATAAACAAGCAAATCTAAAGGACACATTTTTCTCTTAAGCATACAAAAATGCATACAATCTTACTCATAAGTGAAATGCAAATTACAGGTACACTGAAGATCTATGCCCCACTGGGAAACAATAAGATATAATAAAAGAGTAGAGTAGGCTGGTGAAAGCACAGGATTCAGCAGAGGTGAACCTATGGCACAAGTGCCAGTAGGCTGTCTGTTACTACTGAAAGCTCTAAAAGGTTTGGCACAAATGGTATAGGCTAACAGGCATTCTCTTACAGTACAAGTGGCAATGTAAGACTTTCTTTTTAGTGTTTTGAGACATAGTCTTGCTATATAATTCAAGGTGGCCTTGAACTCACTATGTAGCCCAGTCTTGTCTCCAATTTGTGACAATCCTCCTGCCTAGCCTGCAAGTGCTTGGATTACAAGCCTATGCACCACCATGCCCAGCTCCAGTGGCAATGTAAGTTGCACAACCTTTATAGGAGAATTTGGCAATCTTTTTCAAAATATTGGTCTAGAAATCTAGGAATCTCTCTGTATTTCTCTCTCTCTCTCTCTCTCTCTCTCTCTCTCTCTCTCTCACACACACACACACACACACACACACACACACACACACACATAGATGGGCATGGTGGTGGCTGTAATCCTAGAACTTGGGGAGGTGAAGCAGGAGGATCACTGTGAGATGAAAGCCAGTCTGGACTACATAGTGAATTCAAGGCCAGTCTGAACTACAACAATAAGACTTTGTCTCAAAAAAATGAAACAACCCATCATAGATGTATAAAGGAATAGACAGGTGGGAAATGACATACATAACCACTGCAGATATTAGTACATCTATACAATGAAATATTTTAATTTTATACAATGGAATATCTTAATAGAACATTACATGAACTATTTAAATAAAAATCCTTCAGGCTAATGGTGTAGCTCAAAGGCAGAACATGTGCTTAGCATGTATAGGCCTTGGGTTCAAAAACCCAGTACCATTCTCCTCCCAAAATAAATCTTTTAAGGAAGTTCTTTTATGTTACAGTACAGCACAATTTTCTTTTCTTTTTCTTTTTGAGACAGGGTCTTGCTATGTAGTTTAGGCTGGCCTTGAACTCAGTATGTAGCTCTGTCTGGGCTCAAACTCATAGTGATCCTCCTGCCTCAGCCTCCTGAGTGCTGAGATTACAGATGTATACCATCATACCCAGCCATAATTTCCAATACCCAATTAAGGTAAAAGATACATAAAACTGGTTATAAGTGTATAAAATGGCTTTGGAGTGATATTTAAGAAGTTGGTAATGCCAACTGTCCATATGGAGGATAGCTGAAGTACTTAGGGGATAAAGTTTTCATTATGTATCCTGTACCTTTTCATTTTCAAATAATAATAAACATATTTATTTTAAATGATTATAAGAAATAAAATTTTAAAATTCTAATTCTACACAAAATCATCAATACATACTTAAGTAATCAATTAAAGCTATTTTAGTAACTACCAAACAAATATAAGACAATTCAAATTTCACACACATTGGGTTCAAATGTCAGCCCTAGTATTTATGGTCATATAATCCTATGAAAGTGCTTAAATTCTGAACCATGTCTACACAAATAAGGCTAAAAATTCACATTTCAGATTGTCAGAATTAATGAACTATTAGCAAAGCATGAGGCACAGTGCTCAATAAGAGTTTCATTATGAAAATAGTAATCAACTGAGCATGGTGGCACACGTCTGTAATTCTAACTAGTCAGGAGGCTAAGACAGGTGGATAGCCAAGTTCCAGGTCAGCCTGGACAATTTAGTGAGACCCTGTTTCAAAATCTAAAAATGGTTGAAGATATAAGAAAGCTTAGTGGTGAAAGCATCCCTGGGTTCAATCCCCAGTATAGAAAAAAAGAAAGAAAAAAGTAACTATCATTCATTATTTTTTAAGGTTATACTTTCTTTTTTTTTTGTATCAGGAATTGAACTCACGACCTTGTGCTTGCCAGGCAGACACTGTGCTGCTGAGCTATATCCCCAGCCTCACTAATTATTTTTAAGTATAAATTTTACTTGGCATTCTTTTACAGAAAAGGAAATTCTTTTTATCTTTTTGTGGGTAGTAGGAATTGTACATAGGACCTCCTGCTTGCCAGGCAGACACTGTACCACCAAGTGATATTCCTGGCCCTAAGTATACATTTTAAAGAAAATGTATTTTGAGGATTGGGGGGGTTGGTACTGGGAATCGACCTCACAACCTTGCACTTGCCAGACAGGCACTGTGCCACTGACTTGTATCCCCAGCCCTTTGAGGACTTTTTATATGCTGGTTATTTTGTTTATTTTTGTTTTTTTTTGAGGCAGGGTCACACTATGTAATTTAGGCTGGCCTCAAATTTGCAGCTAGCCTCCTGAGTGCTGGGATCATAGGCATGCACCACCACACTTGCCAATATGCTGGCTATTCAATGGTAGCTTCTCTTGGATTTTATGCACTTATGTACAAATCTTAGTTTTCTTTAATGTTTTATGTATAAATTTTAGTATCAAGCTGTTTCAAAGAAAAAAATCTTTGTTATAAATAGTAAAAACAATACTTTCATTTTTAGTTTTTTTTTTTTTAGTACTTTTATTTTAAACTGGTAAGAGTAGATATACTACATTTGATCTCAGCCAAAAGGCTGAGAAGTGATAGTACTTTCATTTTAAAAAGGTAGAACTAATTTTTGCCCATGGAGTAAACAGGTACACTTTAAAAAATTTAAATCTTTCCAAATGCTTGTTCATTCTTTGTTGAGTCTAAGAATGTTTTCTTATTGCATATCCCACGTTCTGCATAAGCTATGACTCAATGGCTAAATGGGTATAATTTACAAGACTTTTCAGCCTTTGGAATTATTCATCATAAATATGTTTGAGGTTGGATAATCCACAAACACTTCTTAAAATAGGACCCAGTATCCCAATGAAGGGAGAAAGTTCAGGATTATCTACCACTCTGCACCTCACATCCTATAGTTAGATTATAATAAATCATTCATGACATACTCTCCCCATTGGTTATGTATAGCTTTCTTCTGTTTAAATATAATTATACAAATATGTAAACAGCAGTGAAACCACTATCCAATACATGCAGCAAAACACTGACATATTTATATCTCTGCTTCTCTATATCAACCTTCTGTGCTCCCTTATCAAATAATACACTGAATCTAGTGCTTATCATTCCCTTACTTTAAAAAAGAACCTCCTTAAAAGCAGGCTCTTCTGCTTGTCACTTACATACAGAACTGAAGCAGCAACATGACTATAGCCCGTTTACTGTCAAATTAGCAACTGACCTACATTCAGGATCAGCCTGTTGCTACAAAGAGTCTGCAAGTGTCAGTGTCGGTTTTCACCACAGCAGCAAGTCAGGCTATATTTAACACTCATCCTTTTCACTGATGAAGAGCTGCAGCTGTGGCACTGTTGGTTTGTGAACAAAAGAGGACAGTGGAAAGGAAGGGAAGACTAACAGAAAGCTGTAACAGGATTCAATTAGCTCAATTACAAATTAAACATGCCTGTATTTAAAGGTCTAAGTCTAGTTTTGCACTCCAATCTTAATTAAAGTGCTTAAAACACAACTGTGACATTTCTTTTTTTTTGTGACAGAAATTTGCTATATAGTTCAGTCTGGCTTGAAACCTGTAGCAATCCTCTTTACCTCAGGCTTCCAAGTGCTGGGATTATAAGCAAGTATCGCCATGTCTGGTTCAACTGTGACATTTATCTGTCATAAAATCAATCATTTTCACGTACATCATTTGGCACAAAAAATGGGGCATGTGTACCATAATGCACAGAAAGGTTTAAAAAAATCATAGGTCAAGGCACACACACAAGAATAGTAATTCACTGATAATTTAATGCTGTAGAACACCTTTTCTTTTCTTTTTTTGAGACAGGGTCTCACTATGTACTTCAGGCTGGCCTTGACTCACTTTGAGGCCTAGGATATCCTTGAACTCTGAGGGATCCTCCTGTCTCCTCCTGCTGAGTGCTGTGATTATAGTTGTGTACCATCATAACAAAATTAATATTTAAAAATATTAGAAATTAACAGCATTAAAACTAAGATCTCTATATTTCTAAGAATAACAGTCCAAGAATACGCGAAAGTTTCCTAATAGACTCTACCTTATTTTATTTGTCCCTTACTTTTTTCCCATTTTTTGGTACCAGGGATCAAATCCAGGGTGTCTCATGCATTCTCATGCTGGAATGCTGTGCTACATCCTCAACCCATGCCTCCTTCTTTTTTTTGGTACTAGGAATTGAATTTAGGACCTTGCACTTGCTAGGCAGGCACTACGTCACTGAGCTATATCCCCGGCCCCCTCATTTTATTTTAAAACTCCAAAAGGAAAAGGATTTTGTGCATCTTTTTATCTTTAATTTAGTCTAAGGGGATAGACAAAAATAAACCAGAAATAGTGTTAACAAAATTTATTAGGATTAGTTGTAAGTTTGTCTGTTTATTTTTTATTTTAGTTTTTTTGAGACAGGGTCTCACTATGCAGGCTGGCCTCAAATTGACAACGATTCTCCTGCCTCAGCCTCCCAAGTGCTGGGATTACAGGTGTACATCAGAATGTAAGTATATTTAACTAGCATAGTACAGTACAAATTTTAAAAAGTTACAGTGTCTTCTGGTTATAGAGTAGAAAACTACTCTAAAGGGGTGGAGGGGAAAGGGATAAAGAAAAAATTGAGATGTGTTATTCATACATGAGACAGGAAATTAGGACATGGTCAGCTGGCTAGGCAAGTGGGTATGCCAGGACATGCACAGAAAGACAGTTCAAATCAGAATGTGCTAACTTCAGTTCTTATGAGTACTGACTTGGGTTTTGGATAGCACAGCCTAGACCTGACATTAGTCTAAGGAGTGGAGATATGAAAGATGGATGCCTTTAGGCTTCTAGCCATGTGTTCTCTTACAATGGTCCCCTCTCATCCTGCAATGTGTACTTCATTTCCTATGTTTAACTGGCGCACTTGTTCTGCAGAGCCTGTTTCTTTTCTCACCTTTAATACAGTAAATGTAAAACTTTCCTATCCTTTGTATTTGTCTTAACTCTGTTCAGGACACAAAGAACCTACAAAGGAGATTCCAGTACCTTGGAACCTGGTAACACATGAACCAAATTCCTCACAATGAATGTAATCATTACACATTACAAACATGTATTACAAACAAAAATCTGCCCTAGTTTTAATATAAAAAAATTTGCTTCAGGGTCTGAGGATGTGGTTCAGTGGTAGAACACCTGCTTAGCACATGCAAGGCCCTGGTTTAGAACCTCAGCACCACTTAACAAAAAACTCACTGCCAGGTGTAGTGGTGCACACCTGTAATCCCTGCAATCAGGAGGCTGAAGCAGGAGGATCACTGTGAGTTTAAGGCTAGCCTGGGCTACACAGTGAATTTAAGGCCAGTGTGAACTACCCTGTTTCTTTCTTTTTTTGTTTTTAAGAACGTAAAACTAAACAGAACAAAGTAGATCAGAAGAAAACAATGTGACACAGATTTCAAAGCAAGATAACAGGATATCTACCATGGCTACCATAATGTCTTTTATTTTCTTCCAAATAGTTGTCTATATCTCCACACACAATGAATTCATATAAAACAAAATAGTATTAAACTGATCAGAACAGAGTGATGAAGGCATTATAGGCCTTCAAAACCAGACAACAGAAAAATCAACAATGGCTGCCATAACGCCTCTTGTTCTTGTTCAAATCAGCTATCTATTTGTTCATGTATGTTGAAATTAAACAATATAAAACAGACTAAAACCACTCTGAACAAATAATAATAGCATTATTGGATTTCACAGCATGATGATATGGTATCAGCAATGAATACCATAATGTCTCTTTTTCTTCAAAGTAGCTGTTTATTTCATCATGCATAATATAATCGATTCTCATAAATTGTTTAGGGGAAGTTCTATGTATGTATAAGCCTGTACATGTATGCTTATCCTTCCTGTATTAAAGGGAAAAACAAAGCAAATTACTAGAAAAAAACATGAAACAAAAAAGAAAAATAGTAACAATAGCAAAGAGCCCACAACAATAACATAGGCCTTTAAAACAAGGTGGTAGGAGCATAACTAGGGTTGTTATTTTACATAATGATCTTTAAGAGTTCCTCAGATCACCAGACACTAACATGCAAAATTGTTCCAATCCTATGAATGTTAGCAGTTTTGTTCCAAGAACTTACGGAATTTGTAGCACAATCATCTTAGTTAGCCTAAGTGTGTTTATATAATTTTAGATATTTTTTCTTTTCCCTTCCTTTTTCTTTTTTCTCCTTTTCCCTGATATTTTTTCCCTTTTGAAAAGATTCTTATCCTTTCACTGTATTTATTGAGGATTTTGTATTTTATGTACTCTTATCATTTCTTACACTAGGGAAACAATATGATATTTACACGTGAGTTTGATTTATTTCATTTGAGTATGGTCTCAAGTTGCATCCATTTATTTATAAATATCTTAATGTGATCATTCTTCATAGCTGAGTAGTACTCCATTGTATAAAAATACATCTTTTTTTATTCATTCCTCAGTGGATGGGCATTTAGGCTGTTTCCAAGACCTGGCTATTACAAATTGTGCTGCTATAAACATTGATGCACATATACCACTGTGATATGTTTTCAGTTCTTCTGGGAATATGCCCAGAAGTGGAATAGCTTGGTCAAATGGGACTTTAATCCCAGCTTTTTACTGCACTATTTCAAAAAGCAAATTAACAAATACATATATACATATATATATATATATATATATATATATATATATATATATATAAAATATAAAAATCCACTTTAGATTTTAAACATCAAAAAACGATTAGTGCTGGGTGTGGTGGCATATGCCAATAATCCTGGCTATATCTATAACTATATCTATATCTAGATATAGCCAGTAATCTGAGGCATCCAAAGTATATTTTAGTTTTATCCCTGTAACAACTGTTTGGCATCACTGAGCTTTCATCAAGGCCTGAATGGTGGCAATGAGAGAATTCAATAGCAAGTACCTGTCCTTTGTGAGGCCACAACCTGAGTTTTTCTTGACTGTGTAGCCCACATAATGAATAGAACAAAAATAAAGCTGCTTTTATGCCTGTCATCACATAACCTCAGCTCTCCAGATCTTGTTTTCATAATGTATCTTCATATATTCAAAAAGTGAAATAGCATTTTCACAAAATTTTTCTAGATTCAGTTTCTGTGCTTTTCTAACGTGCAGTAAATAAGAACAGATTGCAGCTTTATCTTTTTCCTTTAAGAAGGAAAAGTACTTTCATTTATAAGGAAAATGAGCTGCAACTTCCTCAGAGATCTGCTCAATAAATCTTGTATCCTCACGGTTACATCATATGGGTGATGACAGTCATCACTCAAGGTCTTATCTTTGTTTCTAGGTGAAAAGTACTGTGAATAGTAAGCCTAAAATGTATAATAGTAAGTCTAAAACTGCCCAAAGAATAGATAACATTTTAAAAGTTTGTGTAGCTGGAAAACACCTTTACTTAATATGTTTTTTGATGCTGGAGGTTGAATCCAAGGCCTCATACACATAGGCAAGTGCTTCTGCCACTGAACTACAGCTTTAGTCCTTCTGAAATTTTGAGACAGGGTATAGCTAAATTCCCCAGGTTGGCTGGGCACAGTGATGCATACCTATAATCCCAGCACTTGGGAAGCTGAGGCAGGAGGATCACTGCAAGTTCAAAGCCAGTTTGGGTGAGACAGTAAGCTCAAGGCCAGTGTAAACTACATAGTGAGACCTTGTCTCAAAAACAAAAAACAAAAAACAAACAAACAAACATATAAATAAATAAAATGTGAATGAATGAATAGCCTAGAGTTGGGCTTTAACTGGTGATCCTGTTGCCTCAGCCTCCCAAAAAGCTGAGATTACATGATGTTCAGTTTAAAAAAAAAGACTATTTCCAAATCTGTATTGCATAAAAGCAGTAGCTTCTTTTCAACCTCCTGGCATCATTGGGTAGGCAATGGCACTATGCTGCTGTGCATAGAGAGCAGTACAAGATGCCTTTTTTTTCTTAAACGTACTGTATTGCTTTTCATTGAGTTTACAATCTCAGCCCTTTTTAGTTTTGAGATAGGATCTCACTGAATTACCCAGGCTGGCTTTGAATTTGTGATTCTCTTACCTCAGTCTCTTGACTATCTAGGATTACAGGCATGTGCCACCATGCCTGGCAATTGAATGCTTAATACCAGAATCCCAAGTATCCCCAGTACAAGTATGACAGATCAAATATAGCTATAAGCATGTACTCATGAAGTAAAATTCTTTCTTGTTTTGCAGATGGAGTCTTGCTACACAGTTCATGTTGGCCTGGAATTTACCAGGTAGCCCAGGCTGGCCTCAAACTTATACCAATCCTCCTATCTTAGACCCCTAAGTGCTGAGATTACAGGCATGTGCCACCACACTTGGAAGTGCAGTAAAGTTCTGTATGTACATTCCTAAATATCCACAATTCTCCAGGACTTTAAAATACCTTGGGGGATCCCTTTTAGTACAGAGTTCCTACCACCATGGTCTACTGTCAGTGAATACCAACTGTTGTGCTGCAAAAGACTGTACTAAAATATCTGAATCCAGTTCTCAGTACTGTTGCTTATTAGTTATGTGACCTTTGGACAATCTAACTCTGTAAATGTCACTATTTACCTCAGAGGCAGAGGAATGGTAGAATGGATCAGATAACAAATAAGAAAATGATATGCAAAGGTATTGGTTTAGTTTACATTTATATCTTCTGTTAACATACAAATGACCCCTTTATGCCTCTAAGAATCATTCTTTATTGACCTTTTGTTCCACAGTCATAGAATTATGCTTTCCCAGGTATCTTTGTTTCTGTACTGAGTTGTTCTCTGATCCTCATTTACTGAAACATACACTCACCTTCCTAGACTCAGCTCAAATGTCACTGACTCACGGAAGCCTTGCAGAATCCTTCCTATGAAGGATTTGTCACGTATCTCTCTACACATCTTCTGGTGTGTTTCTTTCATACTGAGGTTATAGAGACTCAGAATTGCTGCATTGTTTAAATTGTTAAGTTATGTACTGGTCTGACTGGAAAGCCCCAGGAGCCACAGTGCTACATATTTTCTTTGCTCCTGTGCTTATGACTTAGGATTTAATATCAGCTTCACAACTAAGTACCATAGAGAACTCAGCCTTACTAGTTTTGTAAAAGGAAATGGTCTATCTACAATTATTTTCCCACAGTAGATGAATTCTGAATTTGAGAACTAAAATTCTGTATCCATGTTCCAGAATCTTTAGAATTTTCACACTGGGCAATAGTTTCATATAGCTTTCAGTGAATACTACGCAGACAAAATTTCACTATTTTTTTCTGGGTTTTTTTGGTCTTTTTGAGACAGGGTCTCACTATGCAGTTCAGGCTGGCCTTGAACTCACTTCGTAGCCTAGACTGGTCCTGAACTCACAGTGATCCTCCTGCCTCAGTTTTCTGAGTGCTAGGATTACAGGTATGTGTTATCATATTCAAATTAAAACTTCACTACTATATAAGTGACAAAGCCAAATATAAATTCTACAATTTTTAGTTGAAAATTTTATCTTTGGGAATTTTCAATTTTTGAAATAACTAATATTCCTGAATTCTCCAATTTATTTTTCTCTTAAAAATCAGAATTTTTTTTTTTTTTTTTTTGAATTAGGAATCAAACTTAGGACCTGTGCTTGCTTGCAGGGAGGTGCTTGTGCCACTGAGTTATATCCCTGGCCCTAAAATCAGAAATTTGCATGACAACTTGCTACATTATAAAAAAGTTTTTTTTATCCTTGCACCAACAGATGTAGCAGCAGCAAAAAATTAGTTCACTGCAATTTCCTGCCTCTGCAAGGGAGCAACCAGGTTCTTTACTTGTGTGAGTCTCCTTGAGGACAGATTCTCAATCTTAATACATTCTTAGTATTCCCTAAATATTCCTTAGTATCTACTCCATGCCTTGAGAAAAGGATGGTGTTCAGCAATATTCACTGAATGAATGCCCATGAATTGCACTAATTCTGTGACAATATATGTTCAGAAGAAAAGGTGCCTTGTTCAGCAGGAGGTTTAGTGATAAAATAGACTTTTAAGCACAGATTTTCACATTCTTGCTCAGTTATATGTATCTTTCTAATAACAACTTTTTTTGGGGGGGGCACTGGGGATCGAACTCAGGACTACACGCTTGCAAGGCAGGTACTTATGCCACTGAGCTAAATCCCCAGCAACAAATTTTTTTATATAAATATTCTTATTTATCAACAGGTCTTATGACAGACTAGAACTGCTTCTTGCCCCAGGCATACCACACTCCCTGTAATCACATGATCCTCAAAGGTTAAGTACCCACCTATTCTTGAAACTCTTCTTTTCCCTAGGTGTACTTTCTTTATTAATAGCCATTGCCTTTTGCTCTTTGCTGTCCTTCTTTCTACCTTCTGCAAAAGGTGTTTTTGGTTTTTTGTTTAAGATAGAGTCTTGTTATGTTGCCCAGGCTGTCTCAAACTCTTAGGGTCCCGAGTGCTGGGATTGCAGGCTTATGCAACCTTGGCCAGTAATAACAACTTCTTTAAAAAGCCACATGACAGTAAGATCTGGTAGTTTTTTCATAACTTTTTTTTTGGGGGGGGTGGTCTTACAATAGCATCTCACTTTGCAATTTAGGCTGGCCTTGAACTTACTTTGTAGCCCAGGCTGGTAAACTCTCAAGGATCCTCCTGGGCGATGGGATTAAGGGTGTATGTCACTTGGTTTTTTGTAACTCTTGAGAAGAAAAATCCTGAATTTTTATTGTTTCAAGAATACACAGATAGGGCTGGGCATATAGCTCAGTAGCACAATGACTGCCTAAAAATGCAAGGTCCTGAGTTCAACTGCTAGTACAGCCCTTGCACACCCAAAATACACAAATGAACTTACCATCATCTAAAGTGATGTCCTGTAGACCAATGGTTGCAAAGTTAGGTTCCTGATCTTCAGGTTCAGGTTTAATGCTCACAGTTGCCCCATCAGGGGGAAATGATGCTGGATCACACAAACTGTGACATATTAAGGATGAAGGTGCAGAAAGACCTCCTTGGTCTGTACTTTGTGCTTGAGTTGAGTGCTGTCCAGAATGCATTCTGGTGGTTAGAGATGGTGATGAAGCAGTTCCTGAGCTAGGAGATTGGTAAGGCATAGACTGTAGCTGAGGAGACGGTGGCCCAGAAAGTGGTGAACTAGCCAGTGGATGAGAGGCTGTTTGGGATACCGTTGCAACAGACCCTGAATGTGAAGGACTATATGTAATAAGTTGCAACTGAGGAGAAAGCTGACCCCCGACCTGGTCGGACAATGGAGAAGAAAGAGATCTTGGTCCTGTGTTTGAACAATGGTAACCCATCAATTGCAGATTAGGCGAGGTTTGCACAGAATGAGGTGTATGTGCTAAGAGATGTCCTGCTGAGCCTGAATTTGAAGAATGAAATGGGATGGATGACAGCGGTTGACAACCAAGATTTACTAAACTAGGAAGAGCTGTATCCTGCTGAAACAAAACTGGATCAAATTCTTGACTAGAGGCAGCATTAACAGGAAGACAAGTTGGTCCATTATATACAACATTACTTTGCATAGGCTGATAGGAAGACCCCACAGGAGAGGTTGGTATAACCTGAAAAGGCTGGTGGACTACTGAAGGTGTCATATGTTGTTCTTTACCAGTACCCTCATCCCTACACTGCAACTGTGGTAAATGGGATGAAGTTACCATGGATGCATACGGTTGCTGGATAGGACAAACCAAGCTTCTCTGTGCTGACAGTGGTACACTGTCATGTGAGAGCCCTGGATCTGAGGAAGACCTCTGGGTCTGGGCAGAATGAGGCACAGGTAAAGGTGGAACTGAAGACAAATCAATTTCTTCTCTGTGTTCTTGCTTCATCAAAACTGAAAATAAAATGATTAAAACCAATGTTAAACAATAAATACAATAATGACAGGTCTTCACTGTAAGCTACACAGCTGAAGCAAGTCAGGGATGGCAAACTCAAATGACTTCAGGGAATGCAAGTGATTTAAAATAGTGTGTATGTGTACACCAGGCATGGTGGTGTACACCTGAATTCCCAGTACAGTAAGTCCCTGATTTATGAACATCTGAGTTGCAAACTTTCCCAGATATGAAGAGACTTTACATTATGAACATGTGCAGATGCAAACAAATTGTGGAAGTGGCTCATATGTCTACTGGACATGGTCACAGTTGTGCTGTTGTGTGCTTACTGTACAGGGAAATAGCACATGTAGTAGTACTGTGCTGAATCTGAGCCCAGGATGTCCAGAAGCAAGAGTAAAAGCAGTGGTGATGTGGAAGAAACTGGTAGGAAGTGCAAAGTAATATATATTCTATATTTGTGTCAAAGATGTATAAGACATTTTGGGCAAATTTATGGATATATGAACAAATCTAACTGATGAATGTTCTCCCAGAATGGAACTCATTTTTAAGTCAGGGAATTACTGTACTCAGAAGGCTGAGGCAGGAGGATCACAACAATTTAGAGATCAGCCTGGGCCACCCTGGGTTCAAGGCCACCCTGAACTACACAGTGAGACCCTATCTCAAAAAACAAATAAAAAAGTATGGTGGTGTGCGCTTGTAATCCCAGCAGTCAGAGGCTGAGTCAGAAGGATCCTTGCAAGCTTTAGACCAGCCTAGTTTATAAAGTGAGCTCAAAACCAGCCTGAACTACACAGTGAGACCCTCAAAAAAAGACAAAAACAAAACAAAACAAAACTTGAAGCTAAGTAAACTTTTCCTTTCTTCATTTTGGGTGTCAGGTATTTTGTCTCAGCAACAAAAGAAAAGCAACCAAGATACCATTAACTGTGTGTACTGGCTGACTTCTCTAATGTCTCTGTGTACCAACTTCTGACTTTCAGAGAAGCAGAACAGTAATCTTACACTGCTAGTTTCTTTATCCCCCACTCCACCCCCAGTCTACCTACCTTAGCTCCCACTCCCACTCTGGTCAGGGAAGGTACAGTGACTTCTATATCCAGAGTTATAGTTCTACATAAGGAGTAAAACTATTCAAGAAAGGCTACTTGTATCCCTTAACTGATCCTCATGGAGCAAATGGAGTCCTTGGTTATGTAAGTGTGCACTAAAAAGGAGACAGAGGGACAGAAAACTATAGTATAATATCCATCTTTTTCTGCATAATCCAATATTTACTATGTTCCTGATCCATGTAAAAGTTTTAACCTGCTAAATTGTTAGTTCCACTATGCTAAATTAAGAACTAGTTTTGTCTATAAGAGGATAATACTCCAACTTGACCAAACTACAGAAGCACTTATTGCTTGTCTATTCATGCTAATTTATTTTTCTTTGGACAGAAGTACAGTTAAAGGGATCTTATAATACTCAGAACAAGTTGAGTTTTAGAAACAGATTAACCCTATCTTTTGTGTTATATGTGCTCATTCTCAAATTTAGAATATTGATATATGCAGGGGATCCAGAAAAAATTATTAGTAAATTGATCAATTAGTCTAGTGACTTTCAAATCACAGGTAGCCTCATATTCCCCTTAAAATCATAGATATGGAACAGGAGGATTCAGAGAACAGACGTGTGGGAGACTGCCAAGCTGTGCTTTCCTGAGAAACAAAGCCCCTTGCCTCAATCTTTACCTCACCTTTACTGCAACCCTGCTCACTGAGATATGCAGAGCTGGCTATATTGAACCAGATGTTCCCTTAATTAGCTAAAACAATGTCAGTGAGTCTGGCCAAGATGTCTCATTGCAGCATGGGGGCAAGAATTGCTCCCCTCACTAATAACTGGAATGGGGGTTCAAGCAACAGCCTGTGAGATTCCAGGGCTAAGACAGGAAATAACGTCTCAGCTGATGCCATGGGACTCAAAAACAATTATACCTTCTTAGCAGTAAAGGTGCCAGCCCAGTATACATCAAGCTATCTACTGTACTGCTAATTGGAAGGCCTTTGTGCCTGGTACAAAATTGCTGTTTTGCTTTACAGCCAATGCCTACAGAGTTTCTCTTCCCTAGCACTCTGCTGTGACTACCACTTATCTCCCTGATTGATACCAATAAAAGCCATGAGTTTTTGGACTCATGGCCGTTTGTTCCACAGAGAATGTTGGTCATCCCAGACCTTTCTCTCTTTATCTTCCTTTTGCATCTATGTGCCATATTACTGGGTAGGAGATTGAATCCTCCATGGGAGTTTTAGTACAGAAATTCTATTTTTGTTCTTCCACTGCAAACAGAGCAGCTTAGCTGTCTTTAATTCTGTTTCATATACAGTGGCTTTTGTTTAAAGCTTTATATGAAAAATAAAACAATCTAAACAATTTGAAATCAATTTAGTTTTTTTTTTTTTTAAAGCATACCATCACTGGCAGGGATAAGACTTGATCTCCTGGCTCTAGAACAGCAGTCCCCTTCTACATCAGGACAACCACATTCCAAAAGTTAGGTCCCATTAACTACTTAGAACACTAAGACTACTTTCCCACGGGCACAATGTCACTCATGAAAGTTTTGCTGTATGCTGCCCCTGAAAGCCCCATTATTCCAAAACTAGAGCTCAGATGGCACCTATAACACAACTAACTTCTGCTGGGCCTTGGAAGGAAGTACTTTGCTTTAACAGCTTCAGGGATGCTGACGTAAGGTGGGGGCTCCCACAGTGGAAGCTCAGAAGTTACAGGGTGAGCAAAAATCCAGACAGTATCATAGGATAGGGTTCTATGCTCTATTAACATCTGCAATTAGGAGAATTTGTGACTCAAATACATATGCTGGGAAGCTACCTCTACTTTCTATGTAGCAAGACACTCAAAAAAAAAAAAAAGCAAAACAAGAAGTGCTAGAGAAGGGATAGTAACAAACCAGAACAAAGACTATCCAACACTAATATGCATTTATTTTTCCTTCAATTAGAGTATGTCATTTATTCACTTCTATTAACCATAGCGTTGGTAATGACAATTCATTTTTTCTCCACTTTTGTATTCTACTGATTTGCATTCTTATGTGTAATGCCTGCTAGGATTCTTTTATACCGTCCCCTCAATTCACAAAGTGATAACATAAAGGCAACACATTGTCTCCTATCTGCCTTTTTTTTTTTTTTAAATTGGTATCAGGGATTGAACTCACAACCACACGCTGGCAAGGCAGGTGCTTATGCCACTGAGCTAAATCCCAAGCCCCTTCCTATCTTCCTTTTAATTACTACCATTTTACAATAGTAATCAAATCCTCTAATTTTCTAACCTTACTGCTTTTTCTTCCCCCAATTCCAGAAGCCCTCTTCTTTCCTAGTCAGGTTAGAGTCTATAGTTCTTCATCCCAATAGCACTTGATAACACCTTTGGACAATATGTCTGGCGTAAATGCCACTCTGGAGGAGCCCAGTATGTGTATTTGACTATCTACCATGAACAATTCAAACACTGTTTCAGAATGTTACAGAGCAGGCAGGACTAGTTAGGATCTATAAATTCATGAATATCAACAACAAAGGTGACTTCTAATCAGGTCTAGAAATCTACTAGGTTTCTGTGGTTCAACTTTCCCTTTCTTTACAACTACTTTAAAATTTTGCTATGATCTTCAAACTGCCAAATCATCCACATTTTCCTCTAATACTAACAAGACCTTAAGTCATTCTTTGCAGAAAAAAAAAAAAAAGAAGCTGTCATCTGAGAATTCTCTAAATTCTCCATTATTAATCTATAGACTATCCTCATTTATAGCCATCTTATCAATCTTCTTTATCTCTCCTTCTGTTCCTTTTACTAAGATGCACACCAATCTCTATGTATTAAAATCTCATCCTTTTTTTTTTTTTAGAAGCTGGATTTTTTTTTTTTTTTTAACCAGGGATTGAACTCATGACCCCATGCTTCCAAGGCAGGCACTTAAACCACTGAGCTAAATCCCTGGCCCAGAAACTTGATATTCTTTATCACCAATGACGCTATCTTCTGTACGTTTGAAACATTCAGTTTTTTTGTTTGTTTTGTTTTTTTAAACAGGGTTTCACTACATAGTTCAGGCTGGCCTTGAACTCATTTTGTAGCCCAGTTTGGCCCTAGATTTTCTTGCCTCAGCTTCCCAAGTACTGAGATTATAGGCATATGCCACCACACTTGGTTAAAAACACTGTTGAGTGAATTATCTTTTTAACTTTTGTGGGCTTCTGCCATATTAATCTCATAATTTACAATGACTAATATGACAAAAGTTAAACTGGTCATTGATACCTTACTAAAGAGACCAGCAAAATATAGGGGAAATTATTTCTGAAACACAAGTCTGATCATGTATCTTCCCAGTTAAAACTCACACCTCAGCAGCTCTCATAAAATTCTATGATCCTACCAACCTACAAACCTTTTGTTTTGTTTTGTTTGAGACAGTGTCTCGCTATGTAGTTCAGGCTGGCCTTGAACTTGCAACTATTCTTCTGCCTCAGACTCCCAAGTGTTGAGGTTACAGGTGTAACCTGTAGGTTAGGTTGAACTTGACTTCATCACATAGCACAGGTTCAAACTCCCAGTGATTCTCCTGCCTCAGCTTCTCAAGTGCTGGGATTACAGGCATGTGCTGCCATGCCTGGCTTGGTTCTAAGAACTATATACTGTGAGACCTTGAGCACATTACTTAACTACTCCATTTCCTCATCTGAAAACAGTAACAAACACACCTCACAAAATGCTCAAGTCACACAGGATAAGGGTTAAATTAAGGAAGAATATGCCGAATAAAAGGCAGCAGCATCCAGATGTGGTGGCACACACCTGTAACTCCAACACTTGGGAGATAGAGGCAGGAGGATAGTTGCAAGTTCAAGGCCAGTCTGAATCTGGTCTATTATGATGACTAATGAATTAATATAGAAAGGGTCACAAAAATACTGTAAGATCACACAGCAAACATTACATAATGATAATACTATTATTTTCCAGGTATCACCTCAATGGTAACTTCTTCATGTAAGCTTTTTCTCAAGCTGTCAGGTTTGGCAAAGAAATTTTGATTTGAACCCACAGCAATTCTTTCAGAATCCTTCAGTTTCTAATGAGTTTTTAGTGACTTATTAACTTCTGTTTGTCTCACCAGACTACAAAATTCATGTAAGAAAAGACTAAGATAGGCCCTGCCACTTTGTATTCTCCAACACTATAAAAAAAAAAAAAAAGAGAGAGAGAGAAAGAAACAAAAAGAAATAGCTAACTCAAATCTAGCTTTGAAAGATATTTGTAAATTATCAGCGGGGCATGGAAGCACACACTTGTAATCCCAGCACTTGAAAGGCTGGGGCAGAAGGACTGCTGTGAGTTTGAGGCCCGTCTGGACTACATAGCAAAACCCTAACTCAAAAAACCAAAAGGAAAAAAAAAAAAAAGAAAGAAAAATATCTGAAATATCTTATTTCTAAAAAATATATTATCAAGTGATAATTTTTAGATTTGGGAACACAAGGAGGCTTTATGGACTATAAATGAATATAACCAAGGTCTTCAAAGTTTATGTTTAAAAGTTTAAAAATATACAAAGAATAAATAACTATTAATTACCAGCACCCTCTCAAATACAAGTGTCTGGGCTGGGTGTGGTGTATGCCTGTACCTTCAGCGCTCTGTGAGGCTGATGCAGGAGGATGGGAAGTTCAAGTCTGGCTTGGGCAATGTAACCAGATTGTATTTCAAATTTAAACAAAGGGCTGGGGGTGTATAAAGGCCCTGGCTTCAACTCCAGAACCCCTTCCCACCATACACTCATCAAGTGCTAGAAAAAAAGGTATGGATACCTCCTTTGTTAGTATGTAGCTATAAAACCAGGAACTCTGATATATTCTCCACAGCCTGTAATATGGTACATCTACTGCTTGTGCAATGGAATTGCAACATGAGGGATTTCTTTTTTGTAGTTTCTTGAAATAACCTATCACTGAGCTACATCCCCTAACATACTTTGGTTGAATGGGTTTAGATGAAAACACTACAAAGTGGACATGCTGCCTTTCTGTAGGGTTAATGATGCAAGCAGAGTTCGCAACCCAGGAGCAAATACAAATATTTACTCTTCCCAAAAATGTTGATGATTCTTGACACCTTCTGAGTGTCAAACCTACACTCCATCTCCTAATTTTCTTGTAGTAAACCACTACAAAATAATAAATGATGACATACCTAATATTTAAAGTCAATATGAATTTTTTATTAAGCATATATGGGTATTCATACAGACTATAATCATCTACCTTAGGCATTCTAATATAGGACTCACTGAATAACTTTTTATTCTTGAAAGAAAACTCTGAAGTAAACTATCACAACTCATACCTGGTGTGTAAGTAAAACGTTGAGACTGGCTTTTTTTCCTCTTGCCATTGCAAAGATAAAAGTGCACCTGCACTGCAGCTGTAACTGCTGGGTTATGATAGGGAGGAACTTCAAGGACAATGTGAGCCTAAGGAGCAGGGAAAGCAAGATTGTGTTACAGTCAGAACTAAAAATAAAATGCACCTGC
The DNA here is from genome assembly GCA_004027455.1 of Hydrochoerus hydrochaeris. Lineage (NCBI taxonomy): Eukaryota > Metazoa > Chordata > Mammalia > Rodentia > Hydrochaeridae > Hydrochoerus > Hydrochoerus hydrochaeris. Next base: position 20,810 of record PVLA01007105.1, on the reverse strand, counting down.
CAAATTCAGAGAAACTCATGAGTCTTAACTACAAGGCTCTCCCATCATATGTATATCGACTGCTCAATAAGTTATCTGGAGATTTATTACATATGCAGATACTTCAGAGCTGACAGAGACAAATCTTTAAATCATTAAAAGAAAGACTGCATTTTTGTTTTGAGATGAGGCCTCACTATGTTGCTCAGGCTGTCTCAAACAGTAAGCTCAAGTAATCTTCCTGTTTGAGCCTCCCCAAAGTCGAGATTATAGGTATGCACTACCATGCCCAGCTTAGAAACTGCTTTTTACTTATTCAACTGGGTTTCTACTTGCCTCAGAAATAAAAAGTTTTATCATGCATTATCTAGCAATGTAGCAAAATACTTTGCTATACTGAATACAAGTTACTATATAATTTTTTTTTTTTTTTTGGTTTTCTTGAGACAGAGTCTTACCACGTACTCCAGCTTGCCCTTGAATGCATGATGTAGCCCAGGCTGGCCTCGAACTCACAGTGATTCTTCTGCCTTAGCCTCCTGAGTGCTGAGATGACAGATGTGTGCTACCACATGTCTGGTCCTACATATCTTAACACTCTGGTTGTTAATCATGTCTAATATTTCTCACACTGCACCATGGTTTAGATTACCTATCATACATTTTTATATTGAAAATATTCTAAAGTCACAATATACAAAATCTGTATCCATACTGCAAATAATTTTAGCTGGGTCTGTGGTACATGCTTGTAATTCCAGATACTTAGAAGGATGAGGCAGCATGATGGCAAGCTGGAACCCTACCTGGGCAAGTTAGTAAGAACCTGTCTCAAATAAATAAGTAAATAAATAAATATAAATAAGAATCCTGGTGTGGTGGTGCATGCCTGTAACTGCAGCACTTGGGAGACTAAAGGAGGATCATCACCTCAAGTCGAAGGCTAGACTACATCATGAGTTCAAGGCCAGCCTGAACTACATAGTGAGACCTGGTCTCAAAAAAAGGAAAAGAACAATAACAATGACAACAACGAGTTATCATAAAAAGGGATGGGAAATGTAGCTCAGTGGTACAATGTCCCTGGATTTAATCCTTGGTACCACAAAAGTTTTACACAGGGAAGAGTGAAAACCTTTATAGTCTCTCACCAAACACAATCTTCAAACTAACTGTTTTAAGTCTTTAGTAAGCACTGAGGTGAGTGGTATCTCCTAGCCCAGAAGAGACTTTTACCTCCATTCCAAAGAATGTAAGGGACCACAGCTTTCAGTGTGGAATTCTGAAAGGCTTAATAAGATATCTGAGGAGTTAGGTATAGTGTATGTTAAATATACAAATTACGGCCAGGTATTTAGCTCAGCAGAATAAGCACCTACCTGGCAAGCACAAGGTTGTAAGTTCAATCCCCAGTACAGAAAAAAAACCCACATTATTTTCCTATTTTTTGGCTACTATGTGTTCTTTACTGATTTTGATTTCTTTACTAAATTAAGATATACAAAATATTAGTAAGATAACCTATAAAATTTTATTTCTAATTTTTTTCTCCCCTTCCCCCAGTAATGGGGACTGAACCTAGGGCTTTTGTACTGAGCTAAATTCTCAGATTTTTTAAGTTTTTTATTCTTAGACAGGGTCCCACTAAGTTGTTAAACAGCTGAGGTCAGACTCAAAACTTGTGAGTCTCCTGCTTTTGCCCTTTTTTTTGACAGTCTCACTCTGCAGTTCAGGCTGGCCTTGAACTCACTATGCAACCTTGGTTGGTCTCAAACTCACAGCAATTCTCCTGCCTCAGCCTCCCAAGTGCTGAGATTACAGGCATCTACCACCACACCTGGCTCTGCTTTAACCTTTAACAGAGCTGGGACCATAGATATGTGCCACAACTCTGACAAATTTTTTTCTTTCTAATATATAAAACAGAAAAGACAGACATATATTATTTTTCCTAATCTTTACTTTTAATACTAGAAAAGTGTGTTACTTTCAAACTTTTTAAAAATTCTAATTTTTAAAATTTCTCAATATTCTTGTCCATATCATAAAGCAGCATTATTTAATTTTCTCGTAAGATTCTTACATATTTCTTAAGAATTAAGGCAAATTTCTTACCCCTTGACATTTTTCTCTGATTATTTTCCCTTCTACTTCCCACTGAGGTCGTCCATCTATTGAAAGAAACAATTTACAATCAAAAGCAATTCAAGTCAGAAACCATATAAAATAAACCTCGTGCACATAGTATCACGTTTAAGGCAAAAGGAATCTTTTTCTCCCTGATTTCCAATATGAAAAGAAAGTGTAATAACAGAGAAAACAGAGACAGACTTTATGCCAACTGGTTTATAAACCCTACAGAGTTTATTCTACCCATCTATTTAAGTGATACATGAAAACCCTCTGAAAGCAGCCCAACAAGTGGTGGCCAACTTAACCTGTGTACCTAAAGTGATGAGAAGCTCCCTTCCTCACCATGTAACCCATTCCATTTTTGAAATATAATTAATGGTCTATCATATGTTCAAGGGAAAACCAAATGACTCAAAAACAGACGTGTTTAAACAGTGAAGAAAGATGGAGTATTTTATTCAACTTACTTTGATATTTAGAAATATTAATTCCTAAGTCAGTGAAAAAATGGAAAACTAACTTGATGGAAAAAAACAGGCAACAACACAAAAAAGAAAACATCAAAGGCCTATAAAAACAATAGGTCAGGGGGTCAGGGATATAGCTCAGCACCTGCCTGGCAAGTCTGAGGTCCTGAGTTCAATTTCCAGTATTCCCCCCTCAAAAAACAACAACAAAACAGGCCAGGCATGGTGATGCATACCTGTAATCCCAGCATTTGAAAGGCTGAGGCAGGAGGACTGCTATGAGTTTGAGGCCAGCTTGGGCTACATATTTGTACCTGTATACACTGTATCTTTTTTTTTTTTTTTTTTTGGTACTGGGGATCGAACTCACGACCTTGCATTTGCAAGGCAGGTGCTCAAGCCACTGAGCTAAAATCCCCAGCCCATACACTGTATCTTAATTCTTTTTTTTCCCCATTCCCATCCCCTCCCTTCAACTCATCTCCCCCTTATTTACAAAGCTTTGTTGTAATAATGGCATTCTATAATTTAAAAAAAATTTTAAAGACAGGGAACAAGATAGAATGTTTTAAATATGCTTAAGAAGAAATAAAATCAAACACTGATGAACATGAAATTCTTTCATCTTTTCAGAAGTCCTGATATAACCCATATACTATAAAGTTCATCCTTTAGAACAATACAATGCAAATCAGGCATGATAACACATGCCTGGAATCCCAGAGCTCTGGGAGGTTCAGGTAGGAGGATCACAAATATAAGCCAATTTAGTAACTCAGTGAGATGCTGGCCCAAGATAAAAAAAAAAAAGTCAAAAAAAGTGCTGGGAACATGGCTTAGTGTGAACGCCCTTAGGTTCAAGCCTCAGTACCACAAAAAGAAAAAAACTAAACAAAACCAAACAAACAAGATAGAGTTTGCTAATATATTCACAAAGTTATACAGTAATTATCGGGAACCCATCCAAGAGTCCCCAATTGTCAGACTCAAGAATGTGGAGAGAAAAATTAAAAAACAGAGACAAGTATCATATTCCAACATGGCTAGGAAGTCAAGGTCTCTGGATCTGACTTCTCCACTCCCAAAGCAGCCATTATTTATTAGCTATATACAATGACAGGTGGGGCTAGCAAAAGATTACAATTCACCCAAGACTCCTACTCCAGAGGGCATAGATAATCTTATGTTTAGAAGTGTCTGGACCCAGAGTATAATCCTGAGATAACCTAAGAATATGATGATGATGATGTTATGCTTAGAAAGAGTCAATGGGAAGTCTCACATGGGTGGTATCAATAATCCCAATTCTTCCTTTTATCCCACAGGGAAATATGCAAGACCAGGCACTGTGAATTTGCAGTCCCCAACAAATTATCACCAGTAATTGAAGATAATTTTCACTTATTTCAAAAGAAACATGTAAGTATCAGCAGTTACTCCCTCCAACCACTGGCAATCATAAGCTACTTTCTATCTGCAGATTGCTTTTATGGGCATTTTATGTAAATGCAATCATATAACACAGCCTTTTAGTGTGTGTGTGTGTGTGTGTGTGTGTGTGTGTGTGTGTGTGTGTGTGTTACTGGGGATTGAAGCACTGAGTTATATCCCTAATCTTTATTTTTTTAAGTTTTGTTTTTATTTATTTGTTTATTTTTGAGACAAGGTCTTGCTATGCAGTTCAGGTTAGCTTTGAACTTACCATATAGCACAGTCTGTACTTGAACACATCTGAAAGTTGCAACAATCTTCCTGCCTCAGCCTCCCAAGTGCTAGGTAAAAGGCATGTACTACAATACCTGGTCCTTATTTACTTTCTGAGCCAGGGGTTCTAATCTGTCCAGGTGGAACTTGAATTTATGAACCTCTTGCCTCAGCCTCCCTAAATGCTGAGATTATAGGCATGTGCTACCATCCCTGGCTTAAATGTGGTCCTTTGTGCTGGCTTTTTTCTTTTCTTTTTGAGACAGGGTCTCATCATGTAATCCAGGCTGGCCTCAAACTTGTGGCAATTTTCCTGCTCTAGCCTCCTGAGTGCTGGGATTACAGGCATGCACTACCATACCCGGTTTGTGTTGGCTTTTTAAAGTAGTACAATATCAAGGTTCATTCATCTTGCGTCATGTACATTAATTTTTATGGCTATGTAATCCAACTATACGAATATACCAGATTTTGTTTATTTATTAATTGGTAAAGACATGGGTTGTTTCCATTTGTAGCTATTATAAATAGTGTTCCCATAAACACTCATATTTAAGTTTTTGTGTGGTATGCTTTTAATTCTCTTGAGTATATACATATAGGAATAGAAATGCTCAGAGAATTCCTCCTTTTTTTTTGTCTTTTGGAGACAGGGTCTCTCTGTGCAGTTCATGCTAGCCTTGTGCTCACTTTGTAGCTCAGGCTGGTCTCCAACTTGCAACAATCCTCTTGCCTCAGCCTCCCAAGTGCTGGGATCACATAAGTGCACCATCACACTTGGCAAGAGATTTTTTTTCTTGAAATAGGACCTCTCTATGTAATTTAAACTGGCCTTGAATTCACAATGTAGCCCATGCTGGCCTCACACATGCAGTAATTCTCCTGCCTCAGCCTCCAGAATGCTGGGATTACAAGTATGCACCATCACACCCAGCTGGAGAATTTGACATTTACATGAAAATTTAATAAATGTTTGGTTTACAATGAAATCCAGGATATAAATGATGCTTAGGAAATCTATGTTGTGATTAATGTTACAGAAATACCTAAAAGATTTAGTACATCCTTGTACCCCTTAGATTGAAGTCAATCAACTTATATTATTTACCTTGTCCTTTTTCAAGAAAAATGATTTTGGATTCTGGAAGAAAATTAGACCCAGTCACAATCATTTCATGGCCTCCATTTACAGGACAGCTGCTGATACTGTATTTCTCAATATGAGGAAGTTCTTGAGCAGACCGCTGCGCTGTTTTTTTTTTTTAAAGTTGAGAAAAAAAAATGTTAGTTCAAAATATTTCACATATAAACTCAGGCTATGAAATAAAAGTAAAAGTTGACTTTGAGATTAATTCATTCAGTGCTTGCTTGGCAAGCATGAGGTCATGAGTTCAATCCCCGGTACCAAAAAAAAAAAAGAAAAAGAGATTAATTCATTCAGATTTTAGAAGTTCAAAAGGGTGGTAACAATTTTTACTAAAAGAACAAAATTCTCTAGAAAACAAGACAACTATATTAAATTGATATAATTTTAAAATTATTTTCCTAAACTATAAATGTAAAATAATATCTTCAACTTGATACTGACTCCTACATACTGATTTCATTTTTCTTTCTTTTTTTTTTTTTTTTGGTACCAGAAATTGAACTCAGGACCTTGCAATTGCCAGGCACTGCGTCTCTGAGCTATAGCCCCAGCCCCGTTTTCTTCTTTTTAGTTTAAATCTTTGTTTTTCTCCTTGTGGTGGGAAGTTGAACTCAGCACTTTGTGCATGTGCAAGTACTCTACTACTAAACTACAACTCACTTCTAATTTAAATCTTTAAAATATTTTTCCATGCAACTATTTGTTAAAAATGTATAAATCTAATTATAAAATCAAGTAAATTAAAAGCATATAATTATACATGTACAATTAAAAGAAGACAAGCTGGGGCCTGGGGATTTAGCTCAGCGACATAAGCGCCTCCCTTGCAAGCACACGGGGTCGTCCCTGGTACCAATTTAAAAAAAAGAGAAGACAAGCTAGGAGAGATGGCTCAAACATGTAATTCCAGCATTTGGGAGGATAAGGCAGGACTGCTACAAATCTGAGGTCAGCCTCAGATTTGTACTGAACTACAGAGTGAGATCTTCTTTCCAAAAACAAAACAATGAATAAAATGTAAAAATTAATTAATTTTTTAAAAAGGGAGAAGAGGATAAATATCTAACAAGTGACTTGGCAAGTGACTCTTGGCAATCAAGAAAATACTTAGAACATCATTGCAACATCTGGCCTCTAGTTTGGACAATTTTCTGAATAAATAATTTAAACCTAACATTGAATTCTTTGTTTTGTTTTAAAACAGGGTATTGCTATGTAGTCCAGGGTGGCCTGGAATCACTCTGTAGTCCAGGTTGGCTTAGAACTTTTGGCAATCCTCTTTCAACAGCCTCTCAAGAGCTGGAATAACAGGCATGTTCACTATGCTCAGTTTAACATACTGAATTCAATACTGAATTTTAAAAAATGACTAAATGTTTCTTAGTGACCATACATTCTGAACTTTCATAAGATACACAGAATATAATCTATTTGTCTTAGTGTACATGGACATTATTTAAACATTTTTATATCAATTTTTATAACATTTTTGGTGCCATCCCTTATTCTGATATTAACTGAGTCTAAACTGTTATATTTTCTAGAGATTCTATTTAGGGTTTTTTCTTCTTTTTTTCTTTTTGGATTTTTTGAGACAGGGTCTCACAATGCTGTTCAGGTTATCCTTGAACTCACTATGTAGTCAAGGGTGGCCTTTGTGGTGATCCTTCTGCCTCAGCTTCCCCAGTGCTGCTATTATAGGCATGAACCACCACACTTGGCCTTTTCTTTTTCAGTTTGTTGGGGTTCAAAATGTAGAAATCATTTATTTTGATCGTTTAGGTTCTCTAATGGTTTCTTGTTGACAAATGTCTATAGATACCTATAGATTTCTCTCCATATTAAAACAAAGAAAAAGGTGTTATTTGTACTCTTTTCTGCATGTTTATAAAAAGAGTCTTCTAAAAGTCTTAGTACATGGGTGCGAAATGGTGGCTTTAAAGATTAACTATGTTTTGTTTGGCTAGCATAGTATAGGCACTTTAGAGAAATTTATTGTTTTATTTTTGTTGGTTTTGGTACTGGGAATTGAACTCAGGGCCTTGAGCTTGCCAGGAAGGCGCTGTGCTGCTAGAGCTACATCCCCAGCTCACTTTAGAGAAATTTAAACTTGAACACTTTTAGTCTTAAGGGAAGCAAGTGCTGTCAGTTTGCTAAGGCAGCTGGCTTTTCTATATAATAGCCACAAAAAATATATGAACTGGGATCCCTAAATCACTCAAAGAGAACAGACGTTGTCACAGGTGATGGGTCTGAAATTTAGGATCAACTACCACTTGGTGTGTACCAAGTACAAATCTAGATCTCAGAAAATATTCAACTCTACTGTTCTAAATGGCTCACAGAGAAGAGGCAAGAAAATAAGCAATGACTGTTGTAGGGAGCACACCAACTCAGGTTTTAGGCACTATATTTAAGGGAGAAATTGGCCATTACAGATATGTTAAGAAATAGCAAAAATGTGTTCAACAGGTAGTGTAGCCATACTAAAAAATTATGCATGTAACAAAAATAGTATTTTTGAATAACCATATGGAAAAATGTCTATAACAGTGTAAGCGAAAATAGCAAGATATAAAATTTATCAAATTTCATTCAATTTTAAAAGCATTATATGTATATATACATATACACATACACAAACACAAATATATATATATTCCAAAAGAAAGGCCAATTCAATGTTTTACAAAAGGGCCAAAAACATAAAAAAATGTGCACTGGAGGAAAGGTAACTTCCTTAATAAATGGTGTTGGCTATCCACATGGAGAAGATTGAATCTAGACCCTTATCTCTCACTATGTGCTAAAATAAAATAGACTAATTGGGAGTAATAGTACATGCCTGTAATCCCAGCACTCAGGAGGCTGAGGCAGGAGGATTATTCCAAGTCCAAGGCCAGCCTGAACAAACAGTAGGACCCTGTCTTCAAAAAAATTAAAAAAGAAAAAAGAAAAAAAAACGGATCAAAGAACTAAAAACTAAAACAGAAAACAAACTGCTGGAAAATAAAATACTCTCAAGACACAGGCAACGTTTGAACAGAACCCAGGTTGTACAGGAAATACTACCAAGAATCAACAAATCAGATTGTATCAAATTAAGAAGCATTTTTGTTTATTTTTTTGAGACAAGGTTTTACTCTATATAATTCAGGCTGACCTTGAGCTCAGTATGCAGCACAGGCTGGCCTCAAAATCACAGCAAACAAGTGTTGGGATTATAGGCATGTGCCATCATGTGCAGCACTAAAAGCTTCTGCACAGCAAAGGAAACAACTAACAAAGTGAAGAAACAACCTATAGAAAGGAAACAAATATCTATCATCTAGTACTCAGAGGATTAATGTCTAGAATATAAAGAACCAGAAGAAAAAAAAACAGACTCCCAAAATAAAGTACTCAATTGAACCAGGCATTGTGGTGCACTCCTGTAATCCCAGCACTCGGGAGGCTGAGGCAGGCGGATCATTGCAAGCTCAAGACCAGCCTGGGCTACAAAGTGAGCCCAAGGTCAGCCTGAACTGCATAGTGAGACCCTGTCTCAAAAAAAAAAAAAAAAAAAAAAAAAAAAAAAAAAAAAAAAA
>PVLA01007105.1:0-11693 GCA_004027455.1 Hydrochoerus hydrochaeris | reverse complement strand
GGGCTGGGGATTTAGCTCAGCAGTATAAGCACCTGCCTTGCAAGCACAAGGTTGTGAGTTCGATTCCCAGCACACAAAAAAAAATAGTAATAATAACAAGTACTAGAAAGGCTTTAGGGGGAAAAGAAACCTTTTTTCTACATTGCTGGCAGTAATACAAACTACTACAACCACTATGGAAATCAGTGTGGGAACTCCACAAAAAATTAAAACTAGAAATTCCATTTGACCCAGCTAATCCCCTTCTAGATAACTCTAAAGAGTTAAAGGAATCATATTATAGTGACAGATGCATATCCATGTTAATAGCAGCACAATTCATAATAGCTCAATGGTTTTTTTGGTCTTTTTAAGACAGGGCCTCATTATGCAGTTCGGGCAGGCCTTGAGTTCACTTTGTAACCCAGGCTGGTCTCAAACTTGCCAAGATCCTCCTGCCTCAACTTCTTGAGTGCTGGGATTACTGGTGTATGCCACCACACCCAACTTAAATAATAGCTCAGTCTAGAAAGCAGCCTCTAAATCCATCAACAGATGAATTGATAAAGAAAATGTAGTATTTACACACAATGGGAGTTCTATTCTGCTTTAGTTTATCCTATTTATAGGAAAATGTATGCACCTTGAGAGTATAATGTTAATAAATCAGACATAAAAGCTTAAGTAACATGGCTTAGATGAGAAACAAAATATATAAAGAACAAAATAAAAGGAAATGGGGAGATAAACCTTTCTCAGATGGGAAGGGCATAGAGATGAAGGGAGAGAAAGGGGATAAAAATGAAGAATTAAAATGTATTACGCACATGTACCAACTCTACCCTAGAAATGTAAACATTATGTGACGTAAACATATACAGAGCAAAAAAAGGTTAAAAGTGACTATCTCTAGGGAATGATACAAAAGAAATTAACGTAACTCTTTGTATTTTATTACATTTTCTATATTCTTAATAATAATCAGATTTTTTTTTTTTTTTGTCCTGGGGATCAAACTCATGACCTTGCATTTGCTAGGCAGGTGCTTGTGCCACTGAGCTAAATCCCCAGCCCTAATAATCATATATCATGTCATGAACATGAACAAAAAATTACAATCAACTTGGCATCATGTTACACATCTCTAATCTCAGCTACTTGAGAGGATGAGACAGATTATAAATCTGAGGTCAGTGAGCCCTTTCTTACCTTTTTTTTTTTTTTTTCCCCTTGAGATAGGGTCTTACTGTGTAGTTTAGGGTGGCCTTCAACTCATGTAGCCCAGGCTGGCCTCAAACTTATGGTGATACTCCTGTCTCAATCTCCCTAGTCCTGGAGTTACAGATATATAGAACCATGCCTAGACCTTCCTCGTTTCAAGATAAAAAAAATAAAGGGCTCAATGGCACAATGCCTGCCTGGCAAGTGCAAGGTCCTGAGTTGATTCACCATACCAAAAAAAAACAAAAACAAAACAAAAAACTTGAGAGAAGATAAAAAAATAAAAAAGGTTGGGCAACCCACTTGGGACCCCTTTTTCTGTCTTTGTCTCAAATACAAACTTGCTTTCTTTCTATCAATAAATATATTCTGCTCTGCTCTTAATCTGTTTTTTAAAAAAAGGTCTAGGGATCTAACTCATTGGAAGAGTGCTTGCTTCACATATGCAAACCCCTACCACTAAAAAAAAATTTAAGAAAATAACTTTGGGGACTGGGGATTTAGCTCAGAGGCATAAGCATTTGCTTGCAAGTGCGTGGTTGTGAGTTCGATCCCCAGTACCGATTAAAAAAAAAAAAGTTAAAAAAAAAAAAAGAAAATCACTTCAGAGTAATTTCATCTAAAAAACTCAAACTACTCTAAACTTAATTACTTTGTTAAAAAAACAGAGACATGTCTACATATATATAGAACACTGGCAGAACAATTAAGAAGCTGGTAATAAGGTGCTTCTAAGAAGAACTGGCTGACTTGGAAATTTTACTTTTTATTCTGTATTCTTTTTTGGGGGTGTGCAAGGGGAATATCAAACCCAGGGTTAGGCAAGTGTTCTATCACTGAGCAACATCCTCAACCCTTTTAAATTTCATGTTGGCTCATTTCCATATGACAAAAGCAAACCAACAATCCAGAATCTAGGCCTCAGTTTATACTTTTGTTCAGGGGTCAGGGCAGTATTGGGGATTGAACCTAGGATTTCATGTCTCCTAGGCAAGCAATCTACTATTAAGCTACAGCCTCAGCCTTCTATTAATACCTGCCCACCCCAGCACTAAGCCAGCCTTCCTTTTCTAATTTAAATTTTTGAGACTGGGTCTTGCTAAACTGTCTCCCTTAGGCACAAACTTGCAATCCTTTTGCCTCAGCCTCCCCTGGTGTTGAGTTTATAGGCATGCACCACCACACTGGGCTTCAGTTTATACTTCTAATGCACACATTACATCACAAACAGAAAAAAAAAATTCTTCAAACATTTCACACATTTACTTACAGCACTCAACAGGTATAGAAGCTATCTGCAGAGAAAGAACTTTTCCACTGGGCTGTGGGATGTGTACACGAAATACAAGTCGTACTCTAGTATTTTTTCTGCCAATATCAGTTTCTCCTTTTCGAAGTTCTATATCTGAATTGCGGAGTTTCAAAATACCTGCACAGTCAATACTAATGAGAAAAACACAAAAATTTTACTTATCAACTGATAATCAGTGGTTCTAAACAACTCAATTACAAAGATACACACTGCCAATTTTGTTAGGGAAGAACTATCTTCCTAAAATCAGGTAAAAAAGATATGTACATTAAAAAAAAAGGTGTGTACTATTGTCTTAGATCACAAAATAAAGCCAGGTGTGGTGGTGCATGCCTGTTACAAATCTCAGCACTTGGAGGACTGAGGCAGGAGGATCACTACAAATTCGAGACCATCCCTGGCTACAAAGTGAGTTCAAGGCCAGCCTAATGCATAATGAGGCCCTGTCTCAAAAAACAAAAACAAAAAAACAAACACAAAATGAAAATAAAAAAACAAAAAGGCAAAAAAATCCCTAACGAGATATTCATATGCAGTAATGAAAATAGAAATTACATTCTCCTTAAAACTTCAACTATGCTGGGTGTGGTGGTGTCTGCTTACAATCTCAGCACTTGGGAGGTCAAGACAGAAAATCTGCTGTGAGTTGAAGGCCAGTTTGAATTTGAATGAGACCCTATCTCAAAAAGCCTTAAAACAAAACAAAACAAAACAGGCCAATCATTTTTTGTTATTTTAAGTCAGACTATAACATTGCCACATCAAAAGTTTTTTTGTTGTATTGCAGTACTGGGGAATTTAAAGAAGGGTACTGCTACTACGTCTCTAGCTCTTTTTAAGTTTCCTAGATACTCTTGAATTTATAATTCTTCTGCAATAGCCTGTTGAAGAGCTGGCAAATATACACTGCCACACTATATAGCCCAGAATGTCCTCAAATTCACAGCAAACCTCCAGTCTCAGTCTCCCCAGTGCTGGGATTACAGATGTGCACCACCATGACCAGCTGACAATGGTATTTCTGAAGTTTTGTCTTTTCTGATCTGATCCAAGCAAGCAATAATTGTTAAGTATAGTTGAAAAAGTGACATAAATCATGACTGTTAGCTCTGTTCTTTTTTTTTTTTTTTTTTTTGGTCTTTTTGAGGCAGGGTCTCACTATGCAGTTCAGGCTGGCCTTAGGCTCACTTTGTAGCCCAGGCTGGTCTTGAACCCCAATGATCCTCCTACCTCAGCCTCCAGAGCGCTAGGATTACAGGCATGTGCCACCACACCCGGTTTGTTAGCTCTATTCTATGTGCTGGCATATGGTAGATGGAAGAGGCATCTATGTTCAGATTTTATTGTTTTAATTTTTTTACACTATTTTGGATTTGAACCACACAGTATGTTAGCCATTGCTATTCCCTAGTTATTTTGTTATGAAATTTCTATTTTTTCTTTTTTCTCCCTAGGTTTTCAGGGAAGTAGAATGCTTTTATTTTCTTTATTAATATGTACTTGGCTGGGTATGGTGGCACATGCCTATAATCCCAGCACTCAGGAGGCTGAGTCAGGAGAATCATTGCAAGTTCAAAAAGACAAAAAAAAGGTACTTGCATTATAGTAAAATAAAGTTTTTATAGAAATTCAGACACTCCCATATTTCCTCCAAAATAAGATCTAGCTGGAAATAAAACCTACCTGCTTTACAGAGTAGCCACTAAACAAGAGAATAGTGATGGCAGGTAAGGAAAGGACAGGCTGACTGAGGTTGGCATTTTGATCTCTAGTTTTCCAGGCTGATTATTTTCCAGCCAGATCTTATTTCTAGGGAAAGAGGGTCCTTTTCTTTTCATTGACTGGTTTATATATTATTTATAATAGAATATGAGGCATTTTACAATATAAATACAAATAAGGCCAAGAAAAGAGAAACAGAAAAAAATTAAAGTAGAGGGGAAAAATACAGCCTAAACCTAGGTTCTTCATTACTTTTTGACAGAGTCTTGCTATGCAGTTCAGATGGACCTTGAACTTACTACTTACTGTCCTTGAACTTGCAGTGATCCTCTTGCCTCAACCTCCAAAGTGTTGGGATTGTAGGTGTGCACTACTATGTATAGATACCTACAAATTACTATTACTATAATTGAGCTTGACCATGAATTTCCTAGAAACCAATGCAAAAAGTAAATGAAAGATAGTTTTTATAGGTTTTTTATTGTCTGACAAAGCAAAATTTACCAGGTCATTAGGAAACACCAACTTTTTTCACTCAAGTTTAAAGAAGTCTTTGTATATATGTAGTAACAACCAATCTAAAAATACCAGGGCTGGGGATTTAGCTCAGTGGCATAAGCACCTGGCTGGCAAGCATGAGGTCATGAGTTCGATCCCCAGTACCAAAATACATAAATAAATAAAAATAAAATAAAATAAAAATACCAAGAATTTAACAGTGGTTTTCACACTTAGGAGGATGAAGATCATTTGAGACTGAACATTCATATGGCTATTTCTTATATGAAGAAGCATAATTAGCTTCTGCAATTTTCTAACTTGGTTTGGCTTTGATTATCCTAAGGAATGAGTGGACACTGACCCCTAGGCTATCAATTTTTTGAGGTGTGTGTGTGTGTGTGTGTGCACGCACGCCAGGGATCGAACTCACAACCTCGAGTTTGCCAAGCAGCATTTATGCTGCTGAGCTAAATCCCTGGCCCAATTTTTTTAATTTTTAGAAAAAGGTTTAAAGCAGAGTTTTAAATTTTCCTGTACAGTTCACTAACCCCTATGTCCAAATGCTTCTGATGCTACATAGAAAAAGATCCTAAAGCAAAAAGCAAGAAACCTATTTGCAATCTCATTCAAAGGCTAGCTGGGAGGCAGAGGCAGGTGGATCACTGTGAATCCGAAACCAGCTTGGGCTGCAAAGTGAGCCTAAGGCCAGCCTGACCTGCACAGTGAGACCCTATCTCAAAAAGACTGCCCCCCACCCCCCAAAAAAATTCAGCTAATTTAGAACTATGATTGATTGATTGGTTTTTTTTGAGACAGGGTCTTGCTATGTAGTTCAAGGCTGGCCTTGAACTTGTGGCAATCCTGCCTCAGCCTCCTGAGTGCTGGGATTACAGGTGTGTACCACCATACTAGGCTATTTTATTTTTATACTAAAAAATATATTTTTTGAAATTCAGGAAAAGAAACAAATGCACACTTTGAGGTGTGTTTCAAGATACCTGGCGGACATATTATTTTCAGGAAGAAGTGGAATTTCTAGAACTTTTGTGCTGGCAATTATTACTTCTTGGCTTGCAGTAGCAACTGTCTTTCCAGTGATTCGATGCACCTGGTAAAACGCATGAGGTCGTAAATATCGATCATCTGCTGTTCCAATAAACATCTGTAGATTTATCGGCTTTTCACTATAGCCCAGGAGCTAATTAGGAAGAAAAAAAAAACCCAATTCATTATCCATGCATTTCAGAAACTTATATTACAGTCTATTATATCTGTATCATATACTATTGATATGTAAAATGTTACTTCAAAAGTGACAACATTGCTAGGTATGACAATACACGCCTTTAATTCTAGCACTGTGGAGGCTGAGGCACGATGATGGGTCTGAATTTGAGGCCAGCCTGGGCTATACAGCTAAGTTCAAGGCCAGCCTGAACTATACAGTGAGATCCTGTCTCAAAAAAATTAAGAAGATGACAACAAAAATCAGTGAATAGTCCTTTAAACTTCTTAAGTACCTTAAAAGTTAAAAAACAATGGAATATATTACAAACTAATGTGGGCGAAGGTGTTAGATAAATGTTTAAATCAATTTTGCAAGCCCTTCTGACTTGCTATGAACAATGTAAATAAATGCTGATTTTATACTCTGAGCAACATTAATCATTTAGACCAAACCTACAGAGTAAGTAGTGTACACTAAGGGTTCAATTTCATCCTTTTGCATGTAGATATGCAGTTTCCCAAGATTTGTTTTTGGAGAAAACTGTCCTTTCTCTAGTGAACAGTGCTGTCCTTCCCTCTGTTAAATGGAGAAAAACCATCTAATCATTTACAGTACAGGTGAGGGTTTATTTCTGGGCTATTTCATACCATTGATCTCTTTATGCCTATACTACACTGTTTTTGTTGTTGTTTTGAGGCAGAGTCTCCATATGTAGTTTGAGTTGACCTTGAACTCACTATATAGCTCAGGCTGGCAACAAACTCACATTGATCCTCCTGCCAAAGCTTCTCACATACTGGCATTACAAGTGTGCCCCACCATGCTCAGCTTTGTGCTACACTATTTTAATTACTGTAACTTTTACATATAGTAAGTTTCAAAACTAAGAAGTGGAGTCTTCTAACTACTCTTCTGTTTTGGCTATTCTAGGCCCTGTGCAATTGCCTATGAATTTGAGTACTTGATTTTTCCATTGCAATAAAAAAAACTGCTAGAATTCTGAAAGGTATTATGCTGAATCTGTAGATCATTTTGGGGAGTACTGACATTTGGATAAGGTTATTTCTTCCTATCCAAGGACACAACGTATCTCCATCCATTTATAATCCTTAAATTTCTTTCAGTAATGTTAAAAGTTTGCAGCCTGCACATCACACCATACACCTGAAGTTAGATTTATTCCTAAGTATTTAATTCTTTTAGATACTATCATATATGGAATCCTTAAATTTCCTTCAGTAATGTTAAAGTTTGCAGCCTGCACATCACACCATACACCTGAAGTTAGATTTATTCCTAAGTATTTAATTCTTTTAGATACTATCATATGTGGAATTGATCTCTGTTTCCCCTTCAGATTGTTCACTGCTGGTACAAATACTACTGAATTGTTTATGCTATTATTTTCCTTGAAACTTTGCTCATTAGTTCTAGTAGCTTTTTTGCTAACTTTCTGTGTATAGAATCATGCCATCTGTGAACAGAGATAGGTTAACCTCTTTCTGATTTAGATGCTTTTTTTTTTTATTATTGTCTAATTGCTTTTGCTAGGATTCTTAGTAGTGTTGAACAGCAGTGAGAAGCAGGCATCTTTGTCCTGATTTTAGGAGTAAAGTTTCAGTCTTTTACCATTAACTATGATGCTAGCTATAGCATTTCATAAATGCCCTTAATTGTATTGGGAATGCAGGCATGTGCCACCATACTTGGCTCTTCATTTTGGGGGCTGTGTTTGAACTTTTAGAGTCTGGTATATGCTAAGCATATGCCATTGGTCTCTTTATGCCTATACTACACGGTTTTTGTTGTTGGGAGATGTACTCTCCCTGCCCAAATACTCTTTGAGACAACTGCATGGTTTTTTTCCTTTCTTCTATTAACAGTGTATTGTATCAACTGATTTTCATATGCCGAACTACCCTTACATTCCTGGGATAAATGCGTAATATAAAAGCACAATTTTTGTAATGTGATGTTGTTACATTTAGTTTTCTAGCATTGTGTTGAAGATTTTTACATGTGCATTTATAAAGGATAATGGTTTGTGGTTTTCTTTCTTGTATCTCTGTCATTATCCTTTGGACTTTTTTTTTTTTTTAATTCAGAGTCCTAATAAAATTTCCATTTCTTCACATACACTATTCAATTATCTAGGAGATAATTCAGTATTCTTATCATGGTTATTTTGAAAACCTCTGACAACATCAGCATCTAATGGATCTGCTAACATTGTTTTCTCTCCTTAAATGTAGGTAACCTGTATGTGTGTTTTCATTTATTTATTGTATCCTAGATATCTTACATTTAAAGCAAAACCCTGAAGACCGAAGCAGAAAACATTTACCTCTAGAATGGCATATGCTGCTGAGTGTGGTGGCACAAGCCTATAATCCCAGCATTTGGTAGGCTGAGGCAGGAGGATTGCCAGGAGTTTGAGGCCAACTTGGGCTATATGAGTTGAAAAACCTCCTCAGCCACACTGCAAGACCCTGTCTTAAAAAAAAAAAAAAAAAAAGGCACATGCTATTTCTCTTGTCAAGTCATAGTTCTTAAGAGATGTTTGGACTTTTCTGAAGTTCCAGTCTGAGTCAGTAGTGCACTGGTTTTAAAGGCCTTTAGGGTAGAATACATCTTACTCCATAGCAGGGTATGGAATATTTGGTGAGCACCAGTCAGAATCCAGAGAGCTGCCTACACTTCACAGCTGGTCTTCATCCTTAAAACTGTTAGAAAGCCCTTCTCTAATCTACCACCTGGCCTTCGATTTGGGGTCTATAAGGAGTTCTCTTTGCTCTTCCGTAAGTTCTTTGATTTTTGAGCCTCAGATACCTCTCTCACCACTGTTATCCAACCTTGGGTCTTCCAATAGTGCCCTGGAAAAGATTTCTCTTAACTCTTCTGATACTAGTCTTCTATAAATGATAACCTAGAGTGCCTCAGGCTGTTTCTATCTTTTAAAAGATAAAATTATGAAGTGAGGGGTCTCACCATGCTTCCTTTTACTTGGAATGTAATTTCTTTGTATTTGGTAGAATTTAACAAGCTTCAGGGTGAGCTCTTTCAGAGATCCTCATTACTACTTTGGGGCCCAAATTCCTCTGTGAGAAAGACTTACTCTACTGTTTTTGTTTTGTTTTGCTTTGAGACAGGGTCTCACTATGTAGTACAGTCTGGCACTGAACTCACTATGTAGCCCAGGCTTGCCTTGAACTTGACAGTGATCCTCCTGCCTCAGCCTCTTAACTACACGTGTGTGTGAGCACACACAGCTGTTTTTGGTTTTTTGAGACAGGGTTTTGCTGTGTATTTCAGGCTGACCTTAAATCCACTATGTGGCTGGGCATGGTGGTATACACCTATAATCCCAGCACATGAAAGGCTGAGGTGGGAGGATCACTGTGGGTTCCAAACCAGCCTGGGTTACAAAGTGAGCTCAAGGCCAGCCTGAACTGCATAGTGAGACCCTGTTTCAAAAAAGAAAAACAAAACAACACAAATAAATTCACTATGTGATTTGGGCTGGCTTTAAACTTACAGCAATCCTCCTGCTTCAACTTTCCTACTGCTGGGATTGCAGGCATGTGCCACCATGCCTGGCTGTTTTTATTTGCTTGTTTTTCATGAATAAACTGGGAATTATTTATTGAATGTCTACATATCCAGCTCTAAAAAGAATTAGTCAAAAACTTGTGCTCTGAAGTTAACCATTTATAATAGGGTAGGTCACACACTGATTCTGAACTACTATGGGCCTTCATTTCACCTTTCAAACTGTGCGCAGATACTGATTTCCTCTATAAACACAAATAAAATCTTTTGTTATAGACATCATTTTGTTATCCCCTCTATGGTTTTGTCCAACCTGTTGGCATTCCATGACATTTTGTGACAGTTTTCTGTTACTCTTCACTGTTGTTTTTGCCAGTTATTCCTTTTTGTCAAAGCCTGGCCATTTAGGCTTTCCTATCTTCCCTTTCCCCAGTTTGTCATGCACTTGGGTAACTAATGTTAGCACTTCCTCAAAAATCAGGTCTTCAATAAATATTATTCATCAGCATTTTTGATCGCTATTTCTGTAAGCTTTGTGGTGAATTTCAGATCTTCACTGTAACAATAATTTTTCAGAATGCTAGTCAGAAAATCTTCAAAAAAAAAGTCACTTCTTAGGGTTTTTGTCATAAAAATGTTGCATTAAGAAACTGATAAAGAAATGCATAGCTCTAAAGAAAAGCATATCTCACTCAGCAAAGGAAGCTTCTATTGTACTGTCAACCCACACCATAACAAAAACACTTTTAACAGTATTCTACAAGAACACTGTATTTGGGGGTTTTTTGGTACTAGGGATTGAACTCACGACCACACAACACACTTGCAAGGCAGGCGCTTAGGCCACTGAGCTAAATCCCCAGCTCTGTTAAAACTATTTGATACGTGACATTAGTTTGTGCACATAATGGTTAGATCAAGAAATTAAATTTTTGGTTCTTTGATACTGAATTAAAATTTGTATATCACATTGTTTGAAAATTTAAATTATAAAGGATAAAGAGGGGCCAAGGATATATAGCTCAGTGGCACAAGTGCCTGCATGGTAAGCACAAGGTCCTGAATTCAATTCCCTGAAAAACAAAATGATAAAAGAGTTAAGCATTCATTGATAAGTCTATTACATGTATCATAAAATGTATATTTAAGAATCAAACTATATATGTCTCTAAAATGCTATTAAGCAAACTACCATCTATGATCCACAATCATCCTTTTTCTTTTTTTTTTCTTCTTTTTTGCTTTTTGAGACAGTTTTTCACTATGTAGTTCAGGCTGGCCTTGAATTCACTTTGTAGCCCAGACTGGTTTCAGAGTCACAGTGCTCCTGTGTCAGTCTCCCAAGTACTGGGATTACAGGTGTACATTACCACGCCTGGCAATCCTGTTTTTAACTCAGACAATCATGTAACAGGTAGGAAATTTTAATTTCCCAAATGTACTCAGAAAAAAGTATCAGAATTATCTTCCAGGTAAAAAATAGTTGCATAATCTACTTGCCACAAATGAACTCCTTACTTGTGAAGTAGCAGTCAACCACCATATGACTTTCTGTTGGTGGTAGTACTGTCCATTTATAACCACTTTCTCTTTGCATGAAAAGTATGAACAAGAAGAGACATGAATCACTTTTCACTGTTTCACTGACTTTTGGTGTTTTCATTGTATGTTAAGTGCCTGCTTGCACTTTTATAACCAAAATTAATTGCATGTTCTAGTAACAAGTATTAGCAACTTCCAACATTATCTCTAGGGATAATTTGCAATTCTCAACCATGCTTTAGAAAAACATTTCCAGCAGTCTGTGCAGGATTTATTCCTATTCCACTTCTGCTGCAAACTGTAAGACTGCTGTGAAAGGTATAATTTCAGGAACATTGAGTACTTTATAAAGTAGCCACAGGTCCAATGTCAGCATGATTTTTTTTTTTAATTTTAAAGAGAATAAAACAAAAGAGGACAGATCTAAGCAGATCAGAACCGAACAATGTAAGCAACACAGCACTTCACAACAAGACAATTGGATATTAACAGTAGCTATCATAATGTCTCTTTCTTTGAAATAGTTGAGCTTAGCTTTACACACAATAATGTCAAACATAACAAAGTAGAATAAACAACTCAAGAGAATGGAAGTATTCCAAGACATTCTGAACCATATAACCAAAGATGAACAATGGC
>PVLA01007104.1:0-111199 GCA_004027455.1 Hydrochoerus hydrochaeris | reverse complement strand
AAGTAAATAAGAACTACAAGAGTAATAAAACCAAAATGTGTAATTGCTATTGTAAAAAAGAGAGGAAAAGAAAGTGCTCTAAGGGATATAACTGCATGTATGTTTGAGTGTGTAAAATAGATGACCATATTGCTGAATCTTTGTTGGATCTTTGAGCAAAACTGTTTGTAGTCTGACTGTTTGAATATTTACTATGTACTCTTTAACTTTGTAACTTGAACAACTACATCCAGAATGACAGCATGTAATTTATAAATTACTGATTTCTTAGTGGGGCTTTTTCTCATTCTCCTTTTTCTTTCTTTCTTTTGGACTTCTGTATTGTTGCTACCCTTTTTTCTGTTTTGTTTTGTTTTTCTTCTCTTTAAATACAATTTTAAAAATGTATAATTGCTATTGTAAAAAAAGAGGAAATAGGAAGCGCTATAAAAGATATAGCTGCATGTATGTTTAGATGTGTGGGATTGATGACCATATTTCTAGGTTCTTGTTGGATTCTTGAACAGATCTGTTTGCACTCACTGCTTTAGTGTCTACTTTGTGTGCTTTAATTCTGTAACTTGAATAACTATTTCTAAAAGAACAATATGTAATGTATCAACTAGTGATTTCTTACTGTTTATCTTCTTTTCTTGAAATTCTGTAATATTTCTACTTTTTTCCTGTTTTTTTTTTCTCTTTAAATAAAAAAAATATGAAAGAAAAAAACAAACAAATACAAAATTAGTTTCAGGGCCTCCAAAAGGGTGCATGGAAATAAGGATTCCTCAAGTGTGAGTTTCCTTAGCTTCTGAGTAAATCTGTCTCTGGTTTCCAGTCTTCAGTAACCAACAGTCATTAATGACATGATGTAAAACAGAGCAACAAGCATCTGAAATTTAAGTTAAGGGGCGGAAGCATATTTCTCTGAAAGTTAATTATACGAGATATGTGGACTTCTGTGACTGAACCACTAAGGAACCCCCAGAAACCTACTCTTAACATTTCTATGCACTGTGTCAGGAGGAGGCTTGAGGTTAATCACTCATTTCCCCTTTCAATCCGTCTCAATTACTGCTATGGGATGCTTCAATTAGTCATTCTCTTTCTCTCTAGGGAGATGGCGAGATTACAGATAACTCATCTCACATAGACTTCACAATTTGAATTCCTCCACCCTTCCAAAGAAAAATCTTTGCTGGAGACAAGGAAGATGAGCTATCATCCACTCTGTACTCTGTCAATGCCACTCCTCTTTCATCAGACAAAGAGAAGTTATCAGTCTTTGGCGATGCAAGGCCTTCTCTCCCCTTCTCACAAAGGAGCAAAGTTCCCCAGGCAATGGTTCAAACTACCCTTGGAAGGCCTTTTCCAGAAGCTAGCCCCTGACACAAGCAGCCAGATATCGGTCAGCTAGATAGCATTTATACCTTTCTCTATGCCTCCTCTTTCGTGCTGTAAGAGGACTGCATAGACCTGGATTCCAAATCTACAAAAATGGTATTTCAGTGACTAGCATTGGTAACATCAGTAGTTTTAGTAAACTAGTCAGAAAGTAATGATTTCTAAATCTAGGGGAAAAAATATACTTAGGGAAGGCACTCAGTTCAAATTCACAGCACCAGAAAAAACTGTGATCTAACTAACAAAGGGCTTCATAGCAAAGTTTAAATTTTTTACCTTGGCAAAAACTAAATACAATAGTCGGGGTTCTGTTACCAGACTATGGAGATTAAACATGCCCTACAATTATAGCGACAGTATAAAATAACACCCATGAATGGGTAAAGATTTTTAGTTATGCTTTTAATAGTTGTTTCTTCCCTCAGAGAATAAAAATGCTGAAAGACTATAAAGTGATCCATTTCTGATCAGTCCTTTCTTCCTTTGTTTCACCCCAGATTTACTGTACTACACCACTAACATTAGTGCTGTAATTATTGGTTTTCATGACTATTTCACCTAATATACTACAGACTCCAGGGGAATGGGCCTGGGAGTGGGGCATTGGGGCTGGGTTTTGTTATTGTTGCTGTTATTTGTGGGGATTGAAAGCTACAGTCCCAGACCTTTTTATTTTTATTTTAAGACTGGGTCTCAACAATTAATGAAATGGTTCAGATTGGTCTTGAACTGGTGATCTTCCTGCTTCAGCCTCTAGTAACGCACTACAGAACTGATCCCTGAAAGTATAGCCTTCCTGCTTCAGCCTCCCAGAGTGCTGGGATTACTGGCCTGTGCCATTATCCCAGTTTTCCTTTTTGTATCCTTAGTGCACAGGGAGATAGGGCTAAGAGGTTAGAAGCTAGCAAGGAATCTGGCATAAACTGGAAAGTCTGAGGAAATGGTGGCTAGCATTTCTTCACTTAGGAATTTTGAAACTGTTTAAGTAGAATACTGACACAAAGTTGGTACTCCATAAGTGAATTTATTGAAAAAAAAAATGGAACAGACAATTTAAAATGATCATATCTATATATTTTAAAAGCTGAGTTTGTATTGTGTCTTTCAACTGCAAATGTAGATGGCAAGAAGCCCAATGCTCACACTGATAAAACAAATTCTAGAGTTATTTTATAAAGAGCTGGCACGCAAAATGCTTTTGATAGGCCACTGTGTCCTAAGTACAGAGTGATTTTTTTGTCTTCTTCTAGAAAAACATTTCAGAACTCAGAGACTAGAAATCACATCATTTATTCCACATTTCTTATAAAATTATGTTTATGTCCTGACTTTCCTCTTCATAACATTTTTAGTTTTGTACATGACAAAAATTCAAAGCTCAGTCTTGACTCAAGAAACTCTTCTCTATTAAAGGACTAGGATATCTCAAGACAGAATGTATTAGTACTGGCAGCAGGGGTAGGAGTGGAAGTGAAATACAATCAATACTGGTGAAACTTTCCTTGCTAGCTTCTAACCTCTTAGCCCTGTCTCCCTGTGCATGACTCACACATTTTCTTTCTGCATGAAGGCCTCTGAAGCCTTTTAAAGCTGAATTTGCTTCTGTATCTATTGTGATCTTCAACTTCACTGTACAATATGAGAGCATCCTGTTTTCTCAGTGACTGCATTAGACTGTGCTTATAAACTATACATACAGAGGACAGTAGAAGTAATAGACAAGATGAAACGACACACAGAGAAGCAAAAAGGAAGATAAAAGTTAATGTTTTTTGTTTCCCATACTACCTTAAAACCTTGGGTCACATCCCTGCTCAGCTCTATAAGCAAGTATGTTATGTTAGTGTATAAGGAGTAACTGTATTACAAGGTTTATTAGCCCTAAACTTACTTAGTCTATCTCACACCTCTTCAGAACTGAGGACACAGCTGGATGTGGTGGCACATATCTGTAATACCAGCACTGACTTAGGAGGAATGCAAGTCCCAGCCCAGCCTGGGCAAAACTTGTGACATAGCAAGACACTGTCTCAAGAGAAAAATTTAAAAAAGAAGTTGGAATGTAGCTCAGTGTGAAAATCCCAGGTTAAATCTCCACTACAGCAAAAACAAAGCAAAACTGAGGACACCAAGATAAAAGAGTAACAAAAGTAATTTTCAAGGTTTGCAAGGGATGTCCAACTGCCAGATCACCATGGAAGGCTACCTAGAAGTCACAAAAGTGACAAATGAATCCAGAAAGAGCAGAGCCTTGCAGATCACCCCACGATGAGATCATCCCCCTCCCAGGCGAAAACAATTATCTCATGGGCACCAGACTGCCCCTCAAGCTAAAAGATTCCTCCAGAGCTTCAAAACTAACACTGAGATAATGATGGACCTGACGCTGGCCCATCTCAGCTCATCCATAAAAACTGGCCTTGTGCTTTTCTGAGTGCACAGTTCTGAATCCCTGCATCAGAGTGAGCCCCCAGCTACTCAAGATGTTGTCCTTTTCCTATTCTTCTTTACTTGTGGGCACTGCCTACTAAATCTGTTTATGCCTCACACTGATGTGTCCTGAAATTTTTTTTTTTTCCACATAGGAGTCAAGAACATACTTGCAGGACAGTTGAGGTCCTATCTACTCTTTGGGGAATCTCCTTGGACCCCATTTGGTGAGAGTTCAAGTTGATTCTAGGAGATTGAGTGGCCCCGTGACAATAGAAGTAATGATTATTTTGATCCAGGTGGTCCTTTGCTAATTCCTTCAAATTTATTTAATTCTCTCAGTGTCCTGGGAGACAGTTCCACTACTGTCCCATTTTATAGCTGAGTAACCTGAAGCTCAAAGGGCTAATAAAAATGAAGGTCACTTGGATTTGATCTCAGTCTGGCTCCAGAATCTGTGGTCTTTGTTAACAGTGATGATGATAATGATGTCAACAGAAAAGTAATGATCATAGTTAATATTTGGGGAACACTTACTAGATACTAGACACATTCTCAGTAGTTTAACTATATTTGTTAACTTACTTACAAAACAGCCTTAGATCAGAAATCAAATTCTAGTCCAAATGTTGGGACTCCTTAACTGTGTAACTTGAGCAGAGGTCACCTGCTTGGGTCTCAGTGTTCACAGACACACACTGAAGGAATCATACTGAGTGATCTCTGAGGTGTAATATGTTTATAGTCTTCCCATGTGAAAATGGGCAGGAGAAAACGCTCTTGAGTAGGGGCTTGACAAGCTGAATGAAATTACATACTTCTTCACGAACAACCAACCTGTATACTAATCAATGTCAATGACTGGAGTCAAAGATTTTGGAAGGTGGTCCAAACTACTTGGTAGAGTAAAACAGGATATAAAATGAATCTTGGTATTTAGAAAAGAATTTTTAAAAATTTGTCATTTTTACACTTATATACTGTTTTTCATGTGTATGTGCCTACATTATATATTTAAGAATATAATTTTAAAAAGCAGAACATGTATGTAAGAGGAGTTATAAAATTATGGGTCCATCTTCAGTAATTCTAAGAAATTAAGCACCCTTAGTGATAAGACTCATTTAGAGTGTTTAACAGTCAATATGGCAAACAAATCAATTTTTTATTTCTTTCTTCCCACAGCAACATCTTATTCTTAGCAAGTTTTCTTTTACAAATAGGAGAAACAACAAAACTAAAAGTGGTTCTTGTCCTGAGCTCTCTTTCCTATTTCTTTTTTAAATTTTATGTATTTTTTTTCCCTATTCTTGCTCTTGTAAATAAAGTCAAATTGCCAAATCTTCTTGATTCTCTTCCATTCCCTCTGCCAGGACCCTTGTTTAGATTTTCTTTTTTTTTTTTATAGTATCCCCACCCCCAGATTTTCTTTATATTTTGCTAGATAATAATAGGACATATTACTCTGTTTTTTTCAATGTGGCAGGTACTTCATAGATCTTCACTCTATTATCTACAGCAACTATAGAAGACTGACATT
Source organism: Hydrochoerus hydrochaeris (assembly GCA_004027455.1). Lineage (NCBI taxonomy): Eukaryota > Metazoa > Chordata > Mammalia > Rodentia > Hydrochaeridae > Hydrochoerus > Hydrochoerus hydrochaeris. The sequence goes on along the minus strand of PVLA01007104.1, from coordinate 105,846 downwards.
AATCTCTCTTGCTATAATATGATTATACTTTAAAACAGTATCATTGGGCTGGGGGGTATAGCATACTAGTCTACCATGTGTGAGGTCTTGGGTTTGATTATCAGTACTGCAAAAAGAAGAAGCAGAAGAAAAAGGAATAACCATTGCTTTAAACTATTAAGCTCTAACTTTGAAGAGGTTGAACATACTTCTGTTTATTGTTCGTTATTTTCCTGCACCATTTCATGTCATCTGTTTTACTCATTCTTTTTAAACTCGGTAGTTTTTCCTTTGCTTATTGATTAGGCATTTACATATTTTGTTTTTTGCCTCAACTTTTTTATGGCAAAATTTCAAAGCTTCACAAAAGTTTTCAGGAATAGTATACTAAACGTTTCCCCTCTTTTAGCCAATTACTGATTGTTCATGCTTTGTCTGTTCTCTTTCAGCAGCTGCCTCTTCAAACTCAGCCTCTCTCCCTCCTTCTCCCCCTTCTCAACTCTTGCTCTCTTGTCTCACCCTCTCTGTTACTTCTGCACATATTCATGTATTCTGTGCCTGTTAATGCCTTTGTTACCCTGGCCCTTCAAAGATCTTTTCTCTACCTAATGAACTCTCATCACTTCTTACACCATATATTTACTGTTTCTTTTCTGCTGTTCTTCATATTCAATTGCTATGTTTCCCACAAAGTCTACCTCAAATGTCCTGTAATCTTTAAAATTTCCCACCCCAATTTTTCCTTTTGTATCTGCCTCTTTCATATCACTGACTGTTTTCTTCTTGGCAGCTCAATCTCAAATACACAAATATTCCATAGGCATTGCAGGACAAGACACATATCCAATAGTAACAACGTATTTTACGAGCTTAGTACAGCCACTTAGAGACAGCGTATATTTCATAAATAGTTGAAAAATCAGCCACCAAAAGTATCACAGAATACATGTATGCCTGTGAAAGAATTAAGAGATTTTAGATTCTATTTTTGACATTTTCTAAACCTACTTATGATTTTATGCAAATATCTTAGTAGTGATTATATTAATGATAATTTATAGACATATGCACACATTGTCATTTAATCCTCACAATAGCTTTATGAGGTAGGCATTGTTACTATATTATAAAAGAAAACTAAAGTGAGCAAGATCAAGTACTGTGTCCAAGGTCATTAGGTAGGAAGCTCATTTATGACTTTTATATGGGTCAGCTTTATATGATATGTATTCCTTGCCTGGCCTGAAAATGTTTGTATTAGTCATTTTTGTTGTTGTTGTTGCTGGAACAAAATACCAGACAACTGAAATGCTCAAAGTTTCAGGGGGTTCAGTCCATGGCTGATTGAATCCACAACAAAAACAACATGGTAGAAAGATATGGCAGAAGAAAGGTGTTCACAGCAACAAGGAGTCAGGTAAAGGAAGATCACGAAGAGAGAGAAACACCCTCCACAGGAACACTCCAACTGATAAATATGGTATCCTGTGATCTAATAACCTTCCAAAAGCCCCGTCAGTGAACACATGAGAATTTTGGGAAACATTTTTTTTATTTTTAATTTTTTTCATGTTAAATTTTTAAAAATTTTAAATTGTATTAGTACATGTTTGTAGTACATAATGATTACATTTATTGGAGGGAGCTGGCACAAATACATAACACATCTTAATTCTTTTTGATTCCTTCCCCTTTGTTTTGCAAAATATCTATGGGAAACATTTTAGATTTAAACCATAACAAAGTGATCCAATTGATGTAGAATAGCTTATTCAAAATTGGGTGTTTGTCCCTGTGTAGGCATATGTGGATTCAATGGCCAATGCTCTTGGGTCAAAACAACAACAAAATTACACAGATTTCATAACAGGTAATGAGAGAAAAGCTGATGCTTTCTACCACAGAAAGTGACATTATGATCTTTGGGACTCTGTAATATTAGTTGATTTCACTTTTAACTTCATTTATCCCAAACGGCAGCAATACTTAGGCACATGCTTAAAACATGCAACATTTAGGGGTTTTTTCTTTTGTGGGGAATAGGTTCTGGGAATGAGTTAGATAATTTCTGTTCTACTTTTATAACTAGAAATTGCACTATAATCTCTGAGATAAGAGTTTGTGACTTCTCTACTAAACATTTTATATTACATCAAAAAAGCTCAGGCCAAGAGTCCAGGCTCAGAACCTTTTGTTATCAAACAGAGGAGCTGGCTCTCAGCTCTCACAAATCGGGGTCTGGAGGTCAAATGCAACCATTCTGACTAAATGGCACTCTGGAGCCTGAAATAACAAAACTATTGTTTCAGTTCTCTTAAGGTATGATGCCCTGGTAAACTTTACTACTGAAAGTTAAAAAAAAAAAAAGGAAGGGAGGGAGGGAGGGAGGGAGGAGGGAGAGAGAGAGAAAGAGAGAGAGAGAGAGAGAGAGAGAGAGAGAGAGAGAGAAAAGAAGAAAAGAAAAGAAAAGATTTGTTATCAAATTTCATTCCTCAGCCAAACGTGGTGGCACGTGTGTGTAACTCTAGCACTCTGTGAAGCTGAAGCAACTGAATTTTGCCTGGGCAACTTAGTGAGATCTTGTCTCAAAACAAAAAGGGTTGGAGATGTAGCTCAGCACAAAGGCCCTAGGTTCAATCCTCAGTACAAAAAATAAAAAAATAATAATAAAATAAAGTTTTTTATTTCTCCCTTGATGATACAGGCATTCTCGTAAGCCACTGCTGTTTTAGTTTCCAACACTGCATTGTACCAACCCTTTAGATACCCCCTACCCCAAATTTAGAGGTTAAAAGTCTAATCTAGAGGGATAGGATTTGCAGGTAAGCCTTTTAGAGGTAATCAGGTCAACAGTGTAGGGCTCCAACAAACTGAACTAGTGCTCTTAAAAGAAAAGGCCAAAGAGCTAGGCAGCCCACTTTCTGCTGTGTGAAGATCTAGGCAAAAGTCTGCTGTCTATAAACTAGAAGAGTGTCCTTTGCAGAACCTGACCACTGTAGCACACTTATCTCTAGTTCTCAACTAGAGAACTCAATTAGAATTTCAAGAGGTAAACATTTGTTATTTAAACAATCCCATGTATAATAATTTTATTTTAGCAGCTTGAACCAAATAAGGCAAATGTGTACTCTTAGTGAGATCTAGTAACTCTTTCAAAAGGTACAAGGTAGACTAAGACAAACAGTAGACCAACAGTCCCAGAAAGCACTTCATTTTCCTTGGTTCAGTCTCAGCATCACCTGTAAATGTGAACTCTGGGTTTAGAATCAGAAGGCCTGATGGGTTAGCCTTTGTAATGGTGGATTTATTCTTCAGTTTAAGAAGTTTAGAAGATGAACTAAGTGACTCAGCAGGGTGCAAGGGTTCTCACTTTGTAAACATTGTAGGCCTGTGCAAAAGGAAGGCATGGAGATGGCGTGAGTGCTAGGGCACCCTAGGGCAGGTAGCCTACATAGAATATATAAGGGAGAAAACGGGGTCTGCTCCACCTTTTTCCCTTCATTGCTTTTGCTGTCTTCTGCCTCCTTGAACTGTTGCCTGCTATCATGCCACCCTGCCATGGGGCCAGCCGATTACTGACTGAAACTTCCACAAACTAAAAAATCTTTTCTCCTCTAACTTTGGATTTTGGGTATTTTGTCCCAGCAAAGAAAGAAAAGTAACTAAGACAGCTTTCCAGGTATGAGACTGAACTACCCTGTAAAAACCTTAGACTCCTTAGATGTAAAATGCAGGTAACCATAGCTCTATAAGGCTATTGTTAGGATTTGTGGAAATAATAAATGTGAAAGCACTGGTTTCAGATTCTCAATAAATGTCAACTGTGCAGGGTGTGGTGGCATATGCCTAAATCCCAGCATTTAGGAGACTGAGGCAGGAAGATTGCTGTGAGTTTGAAGCCAGCTTGGGCTACAAAGTGATTCCATAGCCAATCTAAACTACTGAAATAACATAAATGAACTCAAAAATATATTTTAGAGATCATACTAATAAAAATGATAATAGTACATAATATCTTCAAAGTGTAGGGGTATGATTTTAATCTTTTATCATTAACATTAAATGAGTAAATACTTATATTCATTGAATGAATAAAAGAAAATGGAGTCTTTGGTTATAACAAAATCTGTTGGTAAGAAACGCTTTAAAAACTCAGAGAAAGTAACCATGTTTTATGGTTTCAATTACTGATTGTAGTATTGAAACAGAATCCATAGACTCCATGAACCACAGCAATCTCCCAGGCACTTTCCAGAAAGAGCTTTATGACTGTAAATATCTGTGTCTTACAATTCAGAAGCATCTCTAAAGGACCTCACAGCCATTCCCAAGAATGTAATCATTAAAAGGCCATGGGAAGACAGCATCCTATCTTTCATAATTGCCTACTTCTAAACTTAGCTGGCTTAATCTCATAATAATGGACTATTTGTATTTTTTCACTTGAGTCCACTTTGAAAAGCCCATATCGAAATGGAGCTATGGTCTTTCTCCTATTGCCAGGTATTTTTAAAAAATAAATCTCTAATTTCTAACTGTTGGGTCAGTTGTTTTATAAAATGTGCTGTCCCTAGAAGTATTTTAAATCCTAACCTAAAGATGTCCATGGAATGCATGTAACTAAAAAAACCCCTCAAATCAATAGAACTTTTGTTTTAGGACATGGACTACAATCAAGAGTAAGGAGTGCTTACCATGAAATTACAACACAGGACTAAAAAAAACCTCAAAAGGCACAACTGCATCCAATCAATACCCAACATATTATCAGACGGTCAACTCTCCAAATCTCTTACCACTCTCTTCACTGAGTGAGACAGACTTGAGTATGCATCCTATTTCCTTGTCAATTTGACCTTCAACAAACTCTTTCTTTTTGTAAAGTGTAGGGGTATGATTTTAATCTTTTATTATTAACATTAAATGAGTAAATACTTTATTGGATTCTTTTTGAGTGGCAGGCAGCACACCCTTGCTTGGCATCTTGTATTGCTAAACCCAATAGTTATTAAAGGCTTAAAACTGTCAGGCATGCAGTAGGATGGGGAAGGATGCAGATTATGTAAAACAGCTATTTCAATCAGAATCTTGGAACTAGGAAGGTAGTGAGCAGGAGGAGCCAAACCAAAACGAGCCATTTCCCTTCCTATTACTATTTTTATTACTTAAAAGTTATTGAATTTAGTGAGTTTAAATTTGCTGCCATTGCAAGTACTTTTTTTTCATTCCCCTTTAACTCTAACTTCAGATTTTCCAGACAAGAAGACAGAAAATTTTTACATGAAAAGAAACAGTTGTAAAGGGGGGAAATACAAAAGCAACAGAAATGTTATGAGAAACCTGTGAAAATTAAAAGTAAAAACAAAGCTTGATGTCTTTTCATCAGGGAAAGGAATGGATACTAAAGCTAGGCAGGCCACTATCTTTCTGGTAGTTAAGTTGGTGTGTTGGCTGAAATGACCATTTACACAAAAGGTAACAAAGGCACAATACAGTTTTACAAGGAAATAAGGAAAATTTCTGCTTTGCTCCAAAAATGGTATGTAGGCTACATAAACTCATGCTTTTAGTACAATTAGTAGTTGCCTCTAATTTTTTCTTTTCAGAATTTTAAATTGATATGTGAAAATATAAAAATTGTACATATTTATAAGGTATTGTGATACAGGCATAGAGAGCATCCTGTTTAAATCTTAACACAATGTTTAATCTTAAATCTATCCAGCTCTTCAAATATTTATCATTTATGGTAAAAACATTCAGCATCCTTTCTTTTAGCTGTCTAAAATATACACTGCATTGTTATCTATAGTCATTCTACTGTGCAAAGCCACAGCAGTGCTTCTTATTTCTATCTGACTGTAGCTACAATTTCTTAACTTTTATCACAGTTCTCATATGCATATAATATATAGCAAGCCAGAACTTTTCAGCATTGGCCCCCCAAAACTGAACACCGAAAATGTGTTAAGAGGAAAACAATGTCAGGTATCCATTTGTGACAGTGCAAATCAATGTCTCTGAAAAGAGCCGTCTGGACTAGAAGTTATTCTTGTTACCAAACAGAAAACCAGTCTGTGTAACCATCACTAAGGAAGAAAAAGTGTAAAGACACTGCTAAAAGCAAAGAGAATTCTTGAACTTTTTTGACCTGATTTGAGTTGAGAAATAAAGTATCTCAGTCCCTCAGTTCAAAGTTTACTCAACTGTTTGGGGCAACTCTGTAGACCTGGATTTCACTGAGTGGTTGGGCAATCGCTGGGGACTGAGCTGTAGAAAAGGCAGGTGAAGTCGCCTTCTGAAAGTCAATACATCTTCTCTAAGGTCCCCAAACATCTCTAAGTCTAATCAGTAATTGTCATTAAGAGCTCTCATTATGTGAAGTGAGTGTAATTAGAGTGTTTTGCCCTCACAGGGTATACTACACCAAGAAGGCTGGAAGGGTTCATAAATTAGTGCCAATTCTCCCTCCCTCTGTCTACTGTGCAATCTGCTGTGAGAGAGAAAAATCGTATTCATACACATTAAGGGAAAAGCCCACTGGCCCCTACAAAATTAGCCTAAACACTAACTGTGGTTATGTGAGGGACTCCCTATTTCATTATGTGTCTCAGAAATAAAAGAGATAAAGTTCGCCATCAATAACACTGAACATATCTGCTGAATTCCGCAGATTCCAAGACATTAATAATTCAAAGTCTTGTGGGAATTTTGTCATGGTGGAGATACGACTTGTCTGCAAATGGAGCTCAGGGGATGCTCACTGTGATCTATTCTTGTGTATATGCACTATAGCTGTGTTCATCACGGCATGCAGAAGAACATAGGATCCTGCTGTGTCTCTAAAATTTCTAGAATTTTGAATCTGTATTTTTAAAGGTGTTAAGCATAAATGTTGCACCCTCACATGAAGAGTAATCATCATGATATGTCATTATACCTTACAGACTAAAGAGACTGATAAATGTTTCACTTGATTCATTTCTTAAACTTACACTTGTTTAACCAAAACACACTGAGATTGAATGGTCAGAGGCAGAAAAGAGGAAAGAAAAACATGTCAGCTTTTTCTCTTTGGGAGAGATTTATATGTACATATATGTGTGTGGATCACTGTGTCTCTTTCTTGCTCTGTATGTGAATGTATGAATATTTTTTATAACTTTATTACAAGATGTATACATGCACATATGCACAAACAAATACACACACACACACCTGACCCTCAAATTTACTGAAATATCAGAAATTAGCAGCATCAATTACGTCATTCACTACTGTTCCTGGGATAATCACCCAGGAAAGAGACACTAGCAAAAATATCCACCCATATTTTCCCAGAAGATTGCTAGATCCTCTAATTTCCTGTGCTAAGGATTGAACCCAGGGCCTTAACCATGTTAAATACTCTATCATTGAGCCACATCTCCGCCCTCAATTCTCAATGAAGGATTTTGGACAGTTCTCAAAACTAAAGCCAGAACCATCTTTCTAAAACTGAACTCTAACAACATCATTCACTAGTGAAAACTCTTCCTAGTGTCTGCAGGGTGAAGCCCTACACTCTCTTTTACAAAGTCCAGGAACCTCTGTAATCTGGCTACTTTCAACTGTTACTTTGGCAACACCTCAGCCTTTCTTCTCTTCATTTTCTAAGCTCCAAGACCAAGTCTTCTTCTAGTTCTCTGAACACTTTACAGCACCACTGACCTAGATCCTTTGAACATGGTGTTCTCTCTCCTGGAGTGTTCTCCACTGGCAGATTGCTACCATTGTTCAGATTTCTAATTAAAAAGCAATTGTTCTCCCATGAGCCTCTGCCTCCCCCAATGAATAGATTACCTATAAAAATAATAGGTAATGATTACTAAATATTGCTATATAGTAGCCACTGTGTTCTTTATGTGCATTTTTAAATTTTTACTTTCACAGTAACCTACATTATTATTATCTCCATTTACAAATGTGAAAAAGAGTCTCAGAAATAGTAAGGAAAATGTACAAAATCATAAGCTTGTAAATGATAGGAGGAAATTACTGAGGTGGTCTGCCTATTACATTCTCTCTTTACACCCTCTATTCTTTGAAGATGCCTCTCATATAATAAGTAGCTTGTTTAGTATCTGCTTTCCACACTCGACTATAACCTTCACAAAGACATACACTGTCACTAAGTTGTACATGAAGACCAAATGCATCCATAGTGAACATAATCTGAATATGAAGCATATGAAATAGGTCTATACTGGCACTAACCAATTGGAGCAATGATTCAAGGTATCTTTGGAAATTCAGTTACTTATATGCAAATGCTGATCAAAACATGCAATGTAAATTTAAATGAAAAGAAAATTAATTACAGTAAAAGATACATTTCCTTTTTCCCCTTCAGAATACTCTCCCCCTCACTTCACATACACTTATCCCATCATTCTTGCCACTTTCTGAAGCAGTTCTGAACATCTTTTTGAATACCTTTAGGAGGCATGATCAAGAATACAGTGAATGCTACTGCCATCTAATGGAGATTCGCAAAAACATTAAGATATGTCCTCACCCACCTTATTCTCTGGGTCTAGAACAGTGGGACTTGCGTTTCCTCCCCAAAGCCTAAATGACTATGAAAAGTAAATATTTTGTGTCAATTCAGAATACTAAGGTAGCTGGGGATTTAGTTCATAAGCGTCTTCCTGGCAAGCATGAAGTCATGAGTTTGATCCCTGGTACTGAGGGAAAAAGAAAAAAAAAAAAAAAAGAACACTAAGGCAGCTACAGTGGTATAACCAAGGACATTCACAAAACAGGACTTCCTGAACTGCTTCAGAGACTGGCAAGAACAATGGGAGAAGTGTGTTGGAAATTGAAATGGAGTGTATTTTGAGGTTGATTAATGATAATGTGTCTTACTGTAATAAATTTTAAAGATTTAAACATTCACCATTTTTTATATATCTGATAGATCCCTCAGTAGGCTTGATAGCTCCTGACTCCAACTTCAAAATCTCATTGAAATGCTTTTTATAATTATAGAAAAATTATTTCAAAGGCCCATAGAAGATCTTTCTCAATGAACACAGCTAATTCTTGCATTTAAACAGAATCAGTACTACTCTATTTCAGAAAATTTAATCAAAATGATTGCAACTTTTCTTGAACCCAGTATGTAAGGACAATTCCATTGACTCAGGGGACTGTTAAAAGTCAGCCTTAGATTTCAAATGACACAATCCTTGGTTATAACATGAAGGAAAATCTGATTTCATATTTCATGTATAAATCTGTATTTCAACATCTTACTTCATTAAATGTTTTATTCACCAGAACAAAATAAATAGATTTTCTTTCATTTTCTTCTTTCTAAAACAGCATGGTTAGTGAGTGCCAAAATGGCCAAAAATATGAAGCATCTTGCCACAAAAAAATTCAAAGAGTACAAATATTATACTTTAAATTAAAATTATAAATGACCAATTATTCTAGATCAGCATTTATGTGGGGCACAAAGACAAAACTTTATAAATTTGACAATATATTAATTTAAAGGGCTACAGAACCCAGCCATTCACACAATAAATATAAAGCATGTGGAAGAATTTGGAAAACATGCAAAAAAAATCTTCCCTGTACATCCTTTTCTTTACCACATGATCATATTTCTCCACATTCTAATTCACCTGAGTATAAAATGAACACTATATTTCTTTAAATACAAGGCTTATGAGATATAAATCAACTTTTTTCAACTACTAGAAATGTTTAAAGGGAATACTCTTCTCAGTTAATATCTCTACTTCTTTCTTTAGGCCACCTCTGATCATTTCCGTCCTCCCCCCTTAAATCTCTGAACTCTCTCGCCACATTACCATGTCACCTGCTTCTCCATTATGTGTCTTCTTAAAACACACAAGTGTTACCATTTTGCATTTCATACATTTACGTGTGCATGTTTCTCCTTTTAAAGCGTAAGTTCGTTCAGAGAAGTGTTACAAATGTGATTATTCAATATTTCAATGTGTTTTCTGTCCCCTAGGTTGCCCACTTCCTAGGTTGCTCTTGTAAATAACCACATGAGCCATTTGTTTTTCTCTGCTCAATTTGGAATTTTCAGAAACTTTCATACAAATCACTAAGACATCCTCAAAAAAATAAGCCAAGTTAGTCTCTGAATCTGAAACACTGGACACTGATCATTTTTGTAAGATATGAATCACACATTATTATTATAGAACAATCAACAAAGTTTCCCTGTGCATCTGTACGTGCACACACACATGCACACACACACATGTGCACACGCATACACAACCACGCTCACCCTTTCAACATTAATTATTCTTTCTCTCTAGTTTATTCCTACTATCTAAAACGTTGCTTAGTCATGTCCATCTAAAGAGAATTGATAAGGTAACCAGATTCTGTCACATTACAGTTGACACATTTTAACCCAACTGAATCATCCTGCATGTTCAATTCTTTGCCCAGGAAAGGGGACTGCTATATTAACTTTTAAATAATGTAATAACAAATTAAGCAAAACTGATTCAAAGAGCTCAGAACATTCAAGGAACATAGACACTGGCAGAAAGCCTATTTTAGTGGAAGGTACATATTTAAATAAAAACGTTCCCTTCAGTGATGAACATTTTACCAAAAGCTCTAAATAAAATGAATTATTTTGTGCATTATGGTATGAAAGTCAAAAGCTCATGAAAGTAGAAAAGGCTGATAGTTTTAGATTATATTCCTCTAAATAAAAAAGGAATTGTTGCTGACATTGCCTTAAATATACTGTAGACTGACAGATTTTTGAAGGAATTATAGTTGTGTGGCACAAGTCAAAATTAAATTTATTTCAATCAACTACAGCATATTTTTAAAAAACAAAACAAACTTGAGTACAAATATATGGAGAGGCCTTTATCAACCTTGCTCTTTATGTACAAAATTTTCAAAAACCTGCCTATTTGCAAGCCAAAACAATACATGTTGGTAAAATAATAGAATGATAGATTCATAGATACGGTAATTTCACACACACACACACACACACACACACACACACACACATATTCCTGACCACTACTTCCTCAAAAGTCTGCTGAAAAAAAGGCAGGAGGGATTGGTCCCTTTAGAAATTCAGTACTAAATGTTTAAACCCATAAAAGGAAAAGTCACTGAGATTTAACCATAAACAACAAAAGAAAAAAGGAGGAAAAGAAACAAGAATTAAGTCAAATACTCTGCTAACTGAATTCAGACTTTGGAATTTTATAGGGCATTAATCTAATATATGCTAAATTAGATTTTCAAATACTATAATATTTGATTTCTTTTCTAGAACCAGTTTACCCTCAATCCCAGAAGTTTTTCTTTCAAAGATAAACTACAATTCTAAGTGAAATCTCTATTCAAAGAGGAGCTTGGTTGTTGTTTTTAAAGTATTTATGAATCATATTTATGATTTTACCCTCCCTAAACATTACTTTTGACTTTAATAAAGCCAAGACTGATGTAAGAACTAAAAGATGATTTACTGTGGATTAAATAGTATTTGTTTCAAAGCAGGGCCACTTGCACACTAGTTGTCAACTAAAATAATGTCAGAAAGTTTTCAGGCATCTGGGAATTTCTCGCAGCTAACAACTACTAGCAACAGCAGAGTCACCCAGGAATTTCAGGATAAGATAAGTCTGCTTTAGAAACACAACACTATTAATATATATTTAATGTCACAGGTAAAGTTTCTGGGTCTTGCTGTGGGGATAACACCCTTCAGCTCAAACCATATCTGTGATGCAGCCTGCACAATCCTGGCATGCAGGGAGGCTGAAGCTTTCTTTCCCTCCCTGCTTGATAGGGTTTCTCATCAGCTCTACTCCTGCTCTCCAATCGCAGAGGGAGAACATCCCCATAGAACTTCGGTCTGGCTAGTCCACTCACCCCGAAACAGTGCAGAGACATCAGGACTGTACATTCTTCAAGGGCAAGCAAAAGATTTCGACAAGACACCCAAAATAGGCACTGTACATTGAATGACTCCGGTATGGCTTTAAAACAGGAGAGGAGAAGAAACATCTTTAAGAATTCTCTGGAGTAGGACTGAACTATAAAAAACAAAAGTGAGAAGTAAAGCTGAAAGAAAAGCTAGATAAAGCAATAAGAAAAGAAGTTGTTCCTTTTGGGGACTGACCCTGGGGACCAGCAGTTTAAGAGGTGGAGGTGGAAAGCGGAAAACTCTTCAGGCAGCCCAGATGTGAGAACGTAATGTTCCAAGCAGCAGTGACACTGCGTTCGTATTTTCCCCAGCATTATGCAGTCATATCATGACTCTGAGAAGCATCTTGAAAATTCTGAAACTATGTGAATATACGTGCGCGTGACAAATGTGAACAAGCAGGGGGAAAAGACTCTATTCTACACTTTAAAAAATCATAGATAAATGTTAACATAAGTCAGAGTCCCAAAACTTAACATTTATTTTGGAAAATGAAATATCAATAAGGATATAAGGAAAAGCCATGTGGAAAAGGTATTACACACACACATAATCGATGTGTAGCATCTATTACAGCTTACATATTTAGCTATCATTCTGGGTTAAAGTATAGTTAGCATAGTTTTTAAAAGATTTTTCACAAAAGAAGACAGGAAAAAAAAAATGAAAGCGAGAAACACCAAAGAAGAATCTACCCTAGATCTACTGCTTACCAACAGAGAAAAATCTGTTTTAAGTAGACAAGCCTTGGACCAGTGATAAGGACATTCTTTAATTTGATATAATAAGAAATATACTTAGGCGCCAAGGTGCTGGAATTACTGTTTTTCTGAAAAGAATCTCTAGGTGACATTAAAAAGACAAGGGATGAAATGTGCCTTTCAGAAGGCTATTTATAAACAGTAAAAGACAAGTCCAGCCTGAAGGAGGAGAAAAAAACAAAGAGAAAAATTAGGGATTTTAGGAAAAATGATTTGTGCATGTGAATAGGGATCACAAGCCAATGACTGGCAGGACTTCCATGTTTCAGGGTTACTAGCCGAGTCCTGAAAACTGGTTCACACCCTCTCCAGCCCACACCAGGCTCCAGGCACTGTATAAGCACCAGGGACACTGGGGTGAAAACAGGACCTTGCTCTCTCAGAGCTTGTGCTCTAGTGGGAGTTACAGACACTACAGAAATGAACAAGATCATGTGTGATAGTGAGAACTCGGCCGAGGAGACAATAAAGCAAGATGATACAATGAAAGGTCCTGGAGGTACTCAGAGAAGCCCACGCAGGAGCTGCCATGGAGGTGCCACCCTAGTGGCAGGAGGAGCCACACTAGTGAAGACCTGAGGAAAGAATGTGGTGCTGGGGAGAGGGGAAAACACAGGTGTTGCAGGTTTGAGGAGGCAAAGTCTGCACTGCTGAAGTGAGTTGAGTATGTGGGCACAACAGAAGATGGAGGAGGCAGGAATAGAGGACTGGGCCTTACTGGCTGGGATAAGGGGTCTAGATTTTATTCTAAGTGCAGAAGAGAAACAACCGAGGTTTCAAAACTGTGAAAGAGTTAGGCAAGAATCTGGTTACACCCGGTAAGGTTTACATTCTAACTAGGTTACTTCAGCTAATGTGTGGAGTTCGAATTCAGGAGGATGAGGACAGAAGCAGGGAGATCAGTTAACAGGCAAGAGCTGATGGCATCTTGGATTTGGAAAGTTATAGTAAAGGTGAACAGAAGTTAACAAAAAGACAGAACCAAAAGGATTTTCTGGTGAATTAATGGGGTAGAAATGGGGATGAAAAAGGAAAAAATCAAGGAACACTCAGAAATTCAAGTGATGGGATGACCATTAACTGAAATAGGAAATATAGGAGAAGCAGTTTAAGGACAGGAAAATTAAAAAGTCTATTTTACAGCTGGTAGGCCTAAAACCCCTATTCAAACCCTGCCTCACTGAGACATTAAATTGAGTTTGGCAATGGGGATATAGAGCTGAAAATATCATTTTGGTAGCACAAGTTTTTGATGTTACATGGAACCATGAAACAGGATGAAATTTCCTAGGAATATATCAGAGACAGAAAAAAAGGCCAGGAGCCATAACCAAGCTCTAAGAGGAATCTAGAGGTAGTTCAAGGCATGGCCCAGTAGAGGTTCAGTCAGTCCTATTCTGGCTTCCAAACTTAAGCACAAATACAAACATGTGGGATGTAAAGCAGGATTCTGAGATATTAATTGAGTCACTGATACATAAACATGTATCAAAACATTTACTACTAGTTGCAAGTCACAGTGGCAGGAACCGGAATGGAACTAAAGACATGGGCTCAGGACTGCTGCACTTGGCCTCTTGCTAGGCAGCAGAGCCTAAACCCAGACAGTTGGGATGTTTCCCCAAGTTTGGTTCCAAGGAACCCAAAACAGTAGGCTAACCTGCTGGGTCTACTGCAGTTCACACCTGACACAGCCACGAAGTGGCAGGCTCTCCCTAAGAGCACCTCCCCTACACACACACACACACACACACACACACACACACCGGGTTTACGAAAGCATATACCATGGGTCTGGCCCTGCAGATATTGAAAATGATGAAGAGAAAGAACACCAAGAAATAAAATGAGCTAACATGAAATAAAAAATGCACAATTAGGAAAACATGAAAGTACAATGAAAGAAAAGAAATCGCAATCACTGAGTGGCCCAAAGACAGAAAAGTTAACATCTGCTTGCTGAGTAAGGAATCAGAGAGCCATCAGCCAGAATCACTCAGCGGTGATCAATTAGTATTTTTCTCAAAGATACAAGCAGACGAAACCACCTTCTGTCTGGAAAGATGTGCTGTATTCTAACCTCCACACCTACCCTGGCTGCTGGCACTCAGCAGCACTCGGTGCTCACAGTCCTCCCTGCCACCCTGCATTGTCTCTCCACTGCCTCCCAAATTATGGTCACTGTCTGGCTCGGGTCATCTTCAGGATGATGATGATGGATGACTTCATTAGAGAAACAAAGATACGAATGAGATACAAGAGAGAGGCCAAATACGAACAAAAAGACAGGGATAAAGCCCCCTCGCTAAGGTCCTTTTATTATTAAGCTTTGTATTTCTCTATGCCCAAGAGTTTTAGTGTGGCCACTTTTAGAGATAAAAAGAATAAAGAGGCAAAATGAGGGGGAGTAACACTTCTTACATGCCACAAATTGGGTTAGGCTTTTCCTGTTTCCAGATTTGTTTCTGAAAAATCCTGAGGTGCCTATCTATAAAACCATGGCAACAAAAGAGAAATAGGAATTGTGTCCAAAGTCACAAGGGTGCACAGAAACAGAACTGGGGTGTAAAGCCAGCTCTGGGTGACTCGAAATATCACCTTCCCAGTACGACAAACTGTGGATTATATATGCTTAAAATATATCACATTAAGAAGTTCTGTGAAAATAATATATAAATGTAACATTTGTAATTTGTGGCACTGTGAATTGTAATTTTCTGTTCAGGTTGCAAAGATCAACAAAGCTAAAACCTAGATCAAAATAAAGTTTATGAAATATGTTTTAAAAATTAGGTAGAAGAGGATATTAGGTATTATGCAGATGTGTTGAGAATGGAATAAAAACTGGAAAGTATACCACTGCTTTGAAAGAGGTGTACACACACATTTACTTTCAGACCTAATTCAGACACGATAACAGTGGCAAAGAAATCAAGATTGCGAGTGCTAGGTATGCTTATTTGCTACTGAGGTGAAACTGATTTTTAGATTTTTTTCTATGGACACAGGTCAGACACACACACACACACAGTCCTAAAACTATCTCATATCTACTGACTTATTTTAAGAACATGAGACCATACGGGTACTAATTCCATCACAACATTGCAGAATGGATTATAGTTGTCACCCTTTCCATATCTGTAACTCCCTTCTCCAACAGTGAGAAGATAGGCTCTGATTACCCTTCCTCTATTCCCTCCTGTTTGCTATGTCCTCCCAGCCCCTACTGGCTCCTCAGCCTTTACCCATCTCCCAGTACCTAGTCCCAGTTACCTTCTCAGCCCTGACTCTGCAGTGGAGGGAAGGAAGCAAAACTATTTTTGAAGGGCACAGAGAGGAGAAGAAGGGAGAAGAGGAGAGGAAAGGGGAGAGGAGGAGACGGGAAGGAAGGGGAATAGGATGAGTAAGAGTCACCTCTCTCTAAAATGATTATCTGTGATTTTCCCATTTTGCAATGATCGTTTAAGCTAGCAGTCATTTTCATATTTAATTGTCCTTAAAGATATTCCATTTATTTTGGCCACTACTAGTGCTTTAGAGAAGTCAGCTGTCAGGCCAATTTTTTTTTTTGCTGTTATTGTTGTTGCCGTTAGGAGCGCTGTCTTTCTCTCTAGTTGTTTTGAGGACTTTTCTCTTTGAAGAGTATGTGCAGTAGCTAGAAGTACACATTTGGGGAGCTACATGGTCTGGGTTCAAATTCCAGGTTGGTTAAATACTAGCTGTGTGATCTTGGAAAAATTCTGCAAATATTTTGTTCCCTATTTTTCTCTTCAAAAAAATGGTGACAATAATAGTTTAATATTTCCATGTGAATTAGTACAGCTAGACCTCTGTATGGTCAGGCTCTGTATCTATAATTCAGTTCACTCTAATCAAAATTATTCTGAAAAAAATGAGTTCATACTCAACATATATAAACTTTTCTCTCTGCTTATTATTCCCTAAATAATAGACACAATTAAAGTATGAAAGAGGACATGCAGAGGTTATATGCAAAAAACATGCCAATTTATGAAACAGACTTGAAGCTCTGTGTATTTTGGTATCCATGAGGGTCCTGGAACTGAGAGAGAACACTTCTCCCCAAGAAAAACTCTCCTTTTCTCTCTGAGAGTGGAAAGAGGTGTGATTACACTGTATGGACAGCTGCCATTCCCTTCCCTGCTCCCCTACTGCTAAGCTGGCCCCCCAAGTGAGGGGAGCAGGTACCTTCCCTATCCTGTAGTTGCTACATCAACAGTCAACTATCAACAGCCCTCTAGGCTCACATCTATTCCTGAAGCCCTGATGACAGCCTTGTCTTGGTCAACCACTGTGCCACCCTCTCCCACACCCGAACACTCAGGTGCTACTGCCTCTCTGGGGAGCAGCTAATGGGCCACACTTGAGAGCAAGAGATTGCAATGTGACCAGAGCTACTGGTATTATCCCCACACTCCCTGAAGTCTGCTAAGCCATGCTCCAACATGGCCTGGAAAACTGTCAGAGATAGGGATAGTCACAACTCAAGCCCTGTAGCTTTCCCAGAAATGCTGGAAGTTGGCAGTCAGACAGCCACACCTTCAACCATTTGGTCAGTCTGGCTTCACTACAGCTGAGGCTGCTCTAGATGCTCCAGGGCTGCCTTGGAGAACTTTGCTCTGGCCATGGCTATTATCAGGTATCCAGCAAGTTCATTTCAGCTACAGCAGTGCCCAGTGACCCACTGTCACCTCTGGATAAGTATACTCTGCAGATTCATTAGATAATTCCATCTGTCACCCCCTATTTTGGAGGTTCCCAGATCAGTCTGTGAAAGATGCAGGAGGCTAGCATGGATGAACCCTTCCCTTCTGTAGAGAAGCAGCATTTCTTTCACTTTTCTAGGGTCAATGGGGGAGTCCCTTCCTGTGCACTACCCTCTGTGCTGCAGCCCCGGCACTGATAAAGCCTTGTTAGGATGGTTTGATTGCATCCTCATGATTTCTCTATCAGGCAGAGAGGGCTGAGCTAGTTTTACTAAGAGAAAAGCTGTCAAGAATTAATCCTGAGCACACTTTACAACCAGGTAGCTACTGAACAGCTCCAGATAGCCGCAGAAAGAGGAGAGCAGTAGGGTACTGAAAACAGTGAGGAGCTGAGAACTAGAGAGAGCTACAGAACAGCTATCAAGAGCTGCTAGCTCCAGATCCTGGAAAAGCTCCCGAGAGCCTCAGGGAACTACTAGATACAGCTGCTGAGGAGCTACGAACAGTGGTCTGGAGAGCTGTTAACATCAGCTGCTGGGAGCTAAGCCACTGATGCTTAGGTTAGAACTAGGGTACTAAGAGCTGAGATGTGCTTGCACTCAAAGCTACTAACACCAAGAGAGCTGAAATTTGCACATTCATAATTTCTATCCAAATTGAGTAAAAAGAACCTTTATTCCGCTGATAACAAACAATTCCTCAGATACACTGAAGGAGGCAAGTACTCTACCACTGAGTACTGTATACCCACAGCCCATGATGACTATTCACATACATAGAATGCTTAGAAAATTACTTTGCATAACCAGTGTTAGCTATTATTAGTTGCAGTAGTAGTTACAGTAGACTCTTCTTGCATTGAAGTTTTATTAGGATACATATACACATAGATTTATGTGTATGTATTTTGCTTGAAACTTCTAAAAGTTTTCAAGGATTCATGTGTCAGTAATTCTGAAAAAGTTCCACCCCACTCATTCTCTCCATTTTCTTACTGAAGCTCCTGTCCAGAACTAGTTTTTACATTAACTTCTAAACTTGGATTGTTTTGGCTCCATGAAAATGGTTAAATTCATACTCTACAATCACCTGCGTCATAGGTGTGGCATTCCCATTTTTCCCTAAGAGATTTTTATTTTCTCCCACTTAAAAGTTCCAAACTAATGCAACACTCATTTCTCATTTCATCTTGGCCAAGGAATAGAGTTTTTCTAATACAGATTTTTTTTTTTTGAGATAGCTAAATTAGCTCTCAGTCTTCTGGGATTCACAAATACACCAGGTAATTGAGAGAGGAAAAAAACAGAGTAGCCTTTAAGGATATGAAATTAAGATCATACACCAGGATACTGTAAGTTGGGAAGTCAATTCAGCCTTCAAAGACTACCTGGTCAGTGGAGACACCAGGAACCCAGAGGCAAGGAAAACAAGATCATCAGAATCAAACCCTCTGAAGATACACTTTCTCCAAAACCAAATTAGGAACTTTCTTACATAAAGAGAAAAATTCTAGGCAGTAAGAAGAAAGTGCATGTGTACAAAAGTCACTTAAATACATTTAGTATCCTTTGTCTTATTCACATGGTAAAAATCGTTCCTTGAGACAGAGACTTAACATGATAATAAGACATATCACATGAAGAAAAATGATACGGAAGAGCACAAACACAACTTAAATTCTATCTTGACATGAAATGACATCAAGAAATCTGGGTCTCTGGCTACCTGATAGATGCTACAAAAGTGGTGCACCTTTTTCTTTGTTTGGATCAGCCTACGATGTCTGTCCCAGTGTGAGGCCACCCTTGTGCTTGAGCATAAGAAAAAAAGCCTTTTTCTCAAACCACTGTAGCTTTTTTTATGAAAAGAGCATATGAATTATCTTTCTGGGTCAGAGCCATGTGAAATGTCCAAGAGAACATGATTAAGAAACAAGAAATCATATTTAGCATAGTAATACAATTAATTACAATCTAGTATGAGTTTACAGGAAGTTTCTCATTGGTTCTAAAATAAATTCATGCACAGTTTCTTAAAATTAGGAGCTCGACATCTTTTCCATGGAAGCTTAACAAATGCCACCTCAGTTCCCATTTTTAGGTCTACTGTCTTGGTTCATGTTCACCTTATCCAGGCAACTTATGACTTGATAGATTTCTACTTTCTAGGCCAAAGAGCCCTAATCTTTCAATTTGTCCTCATATGTCAATTCCTCCTTTCTCCCTCCTACTCCTCTGATCATTTTATAATGAATTGGTAACCACAATAATGAAATTTACTGAGAAAACCAGATTTTGCATTGCTGCCATAACTAATGGAGTCAGAGAAATGATGAAAAGGGCTTTAATGAGGTTTGAAATACAGTTAGAATGTTACAGATAGAAAATCAATTTGGCAAATGCTGTCAGCTTCATCCATGGGGAGGGGTATGGGGTGGAGGTAGGGATATTATTTAAATATACACATCTATAAGACAGAAGTAACGTTGAAAGCAATAAAGAACTGAGGATTGTTTTATAATAGGGAAAAGTAGTTCTATATCTATCTATCTATCTATCTATCTATCTATCTACCTATCTTTCATTTTGCTATGACTATAAGCCTAACTAGGTAGATATCTAAAAATCTATATTGAATATTCAAATTCTGGAATGACTAGTAAATAATTACTTCACTATTTTAACTAACTTACTCCCAATGTTATACTATCTCAGGGGGGAAAGGTAGAGTTTTATGACTATTTTTGCAATATACTTATAAACCAAATCCTAATTTTGTTCAGCTCATATAATGTGTTTATCTTCGTCAAGAGAAAAACTGAATTTGTAGACTCAGGACTGATGAATCTTTTGCACAACAGCATATCTTTTTACATACAATCATTTATGACGTGTACTATGTATACTAAAAAGCATCTTTTATAACCAAAGGAGATTACTATTTAAACAGATTATCAGGTCACAGAACAATTAAGAGTCACAGTTCTCTGAAAATAACTCATAAGCTCTGAAAAAAATGCCTCCAATCTGGGTTAATTAGCTTTCAAAAGTTTGCCAGTTCTTAATCTTGGAGAATGAAATGAAAGCTGCAGCATTCTCTCTATAAAAAATCCACATATAACTATAGGATAAATTTTAAATATAAGTTTTCAAAAAATACAAGGATTTCAAGCCCCTAGGCTAAGAAACTTTAGTGCAACTTTGAGTTTTATTTTTGCCTTTTAATTTTATTTTTAAAACTATCCATAAATAGCTAATATATAAACTAATTTTCTTTTTCTACCTTAGGCATTCCATTTATTTATTTCAGACAACAGAATGCAAAGTTCCATATTCTCATTCACAAGCTCGGCATTGGTACTTGCAGGGAAAAGCCTCGTCACACCTGAAATCTCATTTCTTTTCTCTTCTCTACACAACTCACAAGAAGTAGCTTTTCTGACTACACTAGAGACCTATGGGCTTGCTATAGAACTTGACACAGAGCCAACTATCATATACCTGCTCAGTGCCTTGCTCCTAGAGCCATTTCTATGAGTTTACTACGTTATTCTGTCCTTCCTAAATAAGCCCAATCCACTTTGATGAGAAGCCTTCTCCTCTCTCACTTTGCAGATCACCAAAATAACTCAATTCTTGCAAGAATCAGACTGTCACAACTTAGACTGAGAATATATGAGAAAACAAGTCAGCTTTCTATGTTCAGATCTCTTTTATAGTATAGTTTCATCATTTAAAAAAAAGGACACAGACATATAATAAAAGAACTTAATATATTTAATGTGCACATATTTAATTTAATGAGTTTGGACATATCCCAACACTCGTGATACCATCAATGTAATCCAGGTAACAGGTATAGTTACATTTCTCAGTATTTCCGGTGTGCCTCTTCTGCACGCAGTTTTGTGGTTAAAACATTCAGCATGAGATTTACTCTTTAAACAAATTTTGAAAGGTACAACACTGTACTGTCAATATTGGTGTTCCGCTGTACAGCATATCATTGGAACTTAATTATCCTGCATAACTGAAACTTTATATCCATTTGAACAACTTTCCGCTTAAACCATACTTTAGAAATTTCACTATTAAAATAAAAACAGTGGCTTTTGAAATTCAAGTCTACCAAGGACATATCCTAATATATCAAATATAATTTTTAAGCAGTTACATTGCTAGACTCTAGTAACTGTCTAATAGTCATTCCACTTATGTAACTCCCAACAGAACCCTGTTTTCTTTGGGGGCAAAAAGATGTCCAATTTAAACTGATTGATCATTAGTCTAAATAAGTGCCATTTCCAACCACTGTGTGCCTCACTATATGCATGATAAACAGCCAAGATATTGCTTCTCTCAGGGTAAAAGGGCTGGCCTGGAGAAGGAGCTCTGTTTATCCTCAAGGTGTACAATAAATACTATAGACAGATAGATAGATAGAGATATACATGGATACATCATAAACATAAACATTTTGGTCACAAGCAAGATTGTAACCCAATTCTGTTCCTGCTCATTGACTCAATTTCTCTCCTTTTGCTATAGCCAAAAATAATCCTGTGATCCAGTTTGGGCCAATAAAACATTAGAAAAAGTTGGCTGAGAGCCTTCTGTGGGTATTTCTTTTTAGATACGTAACAGAAGAGAGAGATAAGGAAAGTGTACTTGCAATATTTTTCCCTTTCATCCTACTTTGATCAAGGCAGAGCAGACATATTATCATGAGGTAACAAAAATGAGTATTGAAGACCAAGACCCAAGAAGAGCAAAGCATAGGGATGGAAAGGGCGTGGGGAAAGAGTACTTTGTTCAATAACAGAACCAAGTTCAGCAGCTGTTTATTTCCTACTATCTTATTAGTGGGGATTAAAAATTATGTATACTGCTTCAAGTTGACTAATACACATGCATACATGAAAGACTTTCTTTAAGTTAGATTTTTTTCCCTAAAGTGGCCTATTGTTCTCAATTTTGTAGGAATATTGGCCCTCTTATCTGTACTCAATTACCTTGTGCTTCACTATCTATGAATATCTTCAACACTTTGAGCTTTAGTTGGGGTGACACTAGGTTTAAGACTATTGATTTCTGTTGTATCTTCAACAGCTCAAAACTTAAAGTCTCCTAGGAATTTTAATGTATTGTGGCAGTACTAAGCATTAATTTTGCAGCTATGTAGAAATTCCTAGTACCATTGTAAATTCTTAAAGTCAAGCAACTGGATTATTAAAAACTAAACATTATGGACTGAAAACATTTTCAGACATTATTTTCTCTTTTTTTAAATTCAAATTTATTTTTAACAGATATATTAAAATGGAAAACATACAGTTTGAAAGATAATTTATTTTTTTCAATATGTAGGACACACAGAGAAAGGAATGTTTAAATAGGTATGTACAAGGAAAAGGCCTGGAAATATTTTGGTACTGTGAAGCTATCTATAAATATCTAGGTCAAGAGCATCAACCAGTATTTCTCAATAAATGAAAGACACACTCCATAAAAATAGAACTTTGAAATCCCTTTTTTAAAAGAGTACAATAGGCACTCTTATGTCCAAAGAGAAAAATAATGATGCTTAAAATGGTACATTGAAAAAGGAATTACATTTGTCAAACAAACAAACAAACAAACAAAACCATAATATATTATTCAATTCTGGAAAAGGGCAAAAATAAAGGATAATAAAATTGATCAGTGTTTGATAAGAGCTGGCAGTGCACAAGGAGACACTGCATGCCAAGGGTGATGGCATATTCTACATATTGACCACTGAGGTGGTTACATGACTATAAGCAAATATCAAACTTGCAGAAGAGTATACAGAACATGGTGAACTTTATTGTATATAAATGATACCTTAATGTACAAGTAATAGAAAGATCCCATTGGTGAGCTGGTAAGAAACCAAAGTTATTCTATGTTGGGTGTTGCGGTTTGTGTCTTGCTGTCCCTTTAACGCCTCATGCAGTCATGAAGGCAGCTGAATCTAGTGTCTGTGATTGGTTCTTTGTCTAGTGCTGGGATTGGTGGTGTGAGTGCTGCACCTGTCCAGGGGTGGGTAACCAACATACAATATAAGAGAGAGAAGGAGGGGTACTTTTCCCCCTTTGCCCTTTTTACTCTTGTTGCTTACAGCCACTATGAATAGCTGCCCCTTAGCCATGCCACTCTGCCTTGTAGCCAGCTGAGTATGGACTGAAACCTTCAAAAACTGTAAGCTAAATAAACCTTTCTTTCCTTCACTATGGGCATCAGGTATTTTGTCTCAACAACGAGAGAAAAATAACCAACACACTGAGTTAATCCATGCTGCAATTAACTAGTCAAGAACCTCAGAAGAGCAACTATCCCATATATTATATAAACTTTTATGTTTCATATCTCTCTGGCAGAAATAATCCTGTATTATGGGAGATTAATCAATGTTCAAGTTTTTTAATCACATCAACTTAATATCTGAATTAGATACTGAATTTTTATATTTACTAGTGAAGGAACACACAGTGATATCCTTAACTGTGGAAATATGCAATTAATCTTAATATTTCATAGAGTGTGCCTTTCAGTGATACATGATGTAACAACAGTATACTTAACTTTTCAGAACATTTTATAGTTAAAAATATCTCACATAGATTATCTCACCTGAGTCTCACAGTAATCTAGTAAGGACAGATACTATTATTTTATTTCCCATTACATATACAGGCAAGAAAATAAACGCTCAATAAGTCAGATGACTTATCTACAGTCCTAAACTAATTATATATTGAGTCAGAAAATGAACCAAAATATTGTGACCCCCAACCTAATACTACTTTCTCTAGATGTCAGGTTGTTGGTTAAAGGTAACATACCTCACAAAAGTCAACAAAAACTGAAATAAAAACAACATCAACCCTCAAGTGTGGCTCATTAAGCTTCTTAAATGATTCTATAAAATTAAAATGAGAACTAAGCAGAGATAGGCTTTTTTTGAAAGGAAAGTTACTGCTTGAATAAAAAGCAGACATAACATGGAATGCCAAGCCCATCATTTTATATTTAATTTTATAGTAATGTCTAGATTATTATCCTCCTTATACACTTACAAGAAATTTTGATCAGAAGATGCTAATTAATTTGTCCAAAGTCTCACAATTTATTGTAAATGGAAACAAGATTCTAATCCAAGCCTACTGGACTCTAGTTTTTGTCCTAGAAATCCCAAAAAAGATATCCTAAGGCTACACATTTTTAAAAAATGAGTCAAAATTCCAGTAGTTTCAAAGCTCTGAATTTCAACAGAGAAAATACTTTTTTAAAGAAAAGGCTTATGCCAGTCATAGATTCTTTACCTCTATCATGAGGATTAAAGGTTTATATTTTCCTTTCTGAAATGTGTCAAACTTCCTTAGCCGTCTTGGTGTGAACTGAATTCACCATTAGCAGGTTTTCTGACACTAGTATCAGTCTTTGCATATTGATATGGTGCCCAAAGATGGGTCACCAGCTTGTGTGACTGGGAAAGAATATGAGCAACATGAGAAGAAATAATCCCAGAAATTGCGTCACTACCCTCAAAATGTAAATGCTGCTTAAAAGTTACATACTAAATACTTGTTGAACACTAGCTTTGTTTTTAAAAATCAGGACTTTTGAACTGTAAAACAGAAGAACTAGGTTTGTTTTAATCTTCTAATCCAGCACAGAATGACGGGCACAGGCACTCACGAAATACTTCATGGTAAGGGTGATGGTCCTGATGATCACAGAGCTACACCCACATTTACTATCTTTTGTGGCTTTCCTTAAATGGTAACAAAAATGAAGACAAAAATTAATTTCTGGTTTCTATTGTATATTTTTACTTAAGCCTATGGGCTACCTATTTCTAAGTGCATTTTTTTTTTTAGAGAGCTCTAAAGTCATGTACTTTCTGGAATAAAACTTACAAAATGAAGTTCGTTTTGCTTGTCAAGTGCAGATAAAAGGAAAAAGGGAAGAAACAGTTTAAATGTAAAAGGCACCTTTTCCCTAACTCCTGAACTAGCTCACACAATAAAATGAATAATTTAAATATCTGAAACTTCATATGTGCAGAATACTGCATGCAGACCAGTGGCATTTTCACTTCAAATTTGTATAGTCTTTAGTCAATCTACTTCATCTGCATTTCTAACACCTGCTTCAGTCAGCTGTGAAGTATGCTGTTATCTCCATAGTTGCCTTTTATCTCTACTCCGGCCATCTAACAAAAAAAAATTACATTATAGAATATAATTACTTGCCATAAAAGAGATACAGAGTAATTCACATAATCTTCTGAAAGATATTTTCCTTTATCTTATCAAAAGGCAATTTTAAAACAAGTTACTAATAAACATTGTCATTCTTTATAGTATACATCTCTTTGAAACATTAATATTAATTGTGTGTAGAAAACATAGCAGTATCTACATCCTTTGCAATGAGTCTCTGCTTCAGGTACAAAGAGAAAAAAATTTCCAATGACTGATACCAACTGTAAAGTATGCAATTATTTTTCTAAATTTGTAATTATATTATTTATAATTACAAACATGCTTATCCTGCTTAATGTAACCTGACATAAAATTTTTTGTGCATCAACAAATTCTGACTACTAGTAAGTTTATTGTCAATAAACTCAGATTACTCACCCTGTATTATTCAATTTTATATTGAGGATTTAGGGCTGACATTTTACAATACAGAAATTATCTTAGACGATTAGGACAAGTAGGAAGCAATGGGAAAAAGAAATTAAAAAAATGAATAATTGTAACTCATAATCTCTCTGCTTATTTCATTTTTTAAAAAAAATTTATTTAATTTTAAAGAGAATAAAACAACAATAAAACAAATCAAAACTGTGATAAGACAGTAGGAAATCTACAATAGTTACTATAATGCACATTGTTGCCCTTTAAATAGTTGCTCAGACTACTGGCTTTAGATTTGCAAAGTCAATCAAACACAATACAGTTCCTCCAAATCAGCTGGTTGCTCATGGGGTTCAGGCAGAGTTGCTGTTCTTTTCTCCTCATCCCATGTGCTGGCTGGTGCTTATCTTACTTCCTGGTTCTCCCAGGTCCCTGCTCCAGCTGGCTCACAGGTGGGGGCTTAGCTTCCTTCCTGGTTCTCCCCAGTTTGCTGCTTATTTCATGCATAACACTTAATTATAATATAATTGTTATTTGTTTACTGTCTCCCTTTCAAATGTAAACTCCATCTAGGCAAGGATCATGTCTGGCTGTTTACCACTCTATTCCCAATTTCTAGCTAAGTTCTACACATGCAATATATAATCAATAAATACTTATTATATAATTTTTAAAACTTCAATCAGATTGAATTAGAGCAGATTTTGAATAATGATTTATACTTCTGTATTCCCTTTAAATATCTATGAGGAAAATCCTCATTTGTCTAGGATTATTGAAGAAAAAAATTTTCTATCAGATGATTTTCTTGGATAGCCAAAGGTGATCCCTTTATGATGCCAAGATATTTTAATTACAAGTACTTTAAGCATAAATCATTATTGCTCTACCCCACTTTTTAAAATACAATTTAGTCATTTACCGATGCCTTATAATCAAACTCTCTATATTATACCATATAATACTTTACACCTAGAAGCTTGTGAAATGGGTAAGGCTATGTGTCCCCAAGCCAACGGGACCCATAAATATAGACTCAGATATTTAATGTATCTATTGTCTTCTTTCCTGCTTTCAGTTTCCAGTGTGCTATTTTACTACAAGGTGCTTCTAGTACAAGTTCCTGCCCCTCATAAATTACAAAGTTATTACAATGAATAAAAGGTTTCTAAAGCAATCTTGTCCTCTAAAAAAAGTACAAAAGAAATACTATGAAAATATTGAACTACATCTTTTTCATCAACTGTAATTTAGCCCAACCCTTCCATTCAAGCTAAGCCATTTCACCACCTGAAGTAGGACAAATTTAGTCTACCGCAGCTTAATTCTAGAAAAAAAAAAAAAGTCTTAAAAGAGATTTTTAGTATCCTTTGAAGAGAAAAAGGATTTTCAAACACTCTTAAATGCCCATTACAGGTTATGAGTCAAGTCCAGTAAAGCTGAATATTAATCTTCACAATAAACAGAAAATTCAAGATGCAAGCAAACATTTAATGGCCAGAGAGCAAGCAGAATGCCGAGCTATAGGAATTAAAATTCAGAAAAACATGGACTAAGAGGAGGATGGGGAAGTCATATACTATGGACCTTGCTTGGAAGAGATGATGGTAAAATAGAAATAACCTAGAATCCATACACAAGGGCTAATCAACAGCTTGCTTAAGCACAGGGGAAAGTGAAAACTCCACAAAAATCTCACATCGGGCTGATCCCAACAAGACAAAGAAACAACAGCATGGCACTGATAAAAAAAAAAATCTAAAATAAACATTAAATATCTCTCCAATATACAGGATCCACATATGCCAGTATGTGGATACCAAGATACCACTTGAAAAATATGGCACCCCAGAGTCAATCAGAAGGCTTTTCAAACCACCTAGATTATCCTAAAATTTGGCCAGGGCCAACTCTAAGTCATCAGTATCCAGAACTCACCAAGAACACCTGCATGCACATCTGAGCATGACTTCTTTGGGAACTTTACACACTGCTCATCAATAAGAAGTGTACCAGTGGAGATGGGGCAAAACAAAGGCAAATGATGAAACTGAAATTTAAATATTTTAACAGTCCCAATGAAATATTTATTTCATTCCTGATGAAAATAAGACAAAATGTTGAGAAAAATTAAGCAATTTTCAAAGAGGTGGATTAGCTTTATAATTCACTGAAGATTCAGATTTGAGGACTACTTCAAGGAAATTGTTTAAGAAAGTTTTATGAATAAATAAAAACAATGGGAAATCTCATTTGTGTGGATTCATATCAGAAGGAAAAAAAACTGTGAATCAGGATTGAGTACTGAAAAAGTTCAAATTATAAGACATTTTTAAAAGAAAGACACATTTACTACTTTTTCTAACTTTAATGAACCTATCCTTTAAAATGGACCTCCTGGGGCTGGGATTTATTTAGCTTAGCAGGCATTAGCACTTGCCTTGCAAGCATGCAGTTGGTCATGAGTTCAAGTGAGTTCAATCCCTGGTACAAAAAAAAAAAAAAAAATCATACAATGGACCTCCTTCAGCCATGTCATAGCTGACTATCTAAGAAATAGTAAGAACTAGATTGTAATTGTGATTCTTTTCTGTACTACTTATATAAACATGGACAATCCATTTGACCTTTCTGAACCTAAATTCCATTATCTATTAAACGGCAAAAATAGTGATAGCTAATATTATTCACTAGCATGCCACACACTCTATTAACGTGTATCATTCAATATTTCATTTAATCTGCACAACAATACCATAGGTTGGCACAGCTGCTATTTCCTCTACTCCCCTACTGGGAACAGAGGTACAGTGAGGGAACAGGAGCCCAGCAGGTCTCACTCACACCTCAGTCTCATTGGAAACCTGAGTCTCAGCATCAGTGTGCCTGCCTCACAGCAGCAGTGTGACAACTGTCTGAGAAAATACATGAAAAGTACTTTGAAACCAAAAATACACTTTACATATATAAGAAATCACCAGTAAATATTCAGTAAATAGATAAAAGTCATTAATTTGCAAAAATTAATTTAAAAAAGAATTGGACTCAATCTGTGAGTAAATCAATAAACTACAAACTATAATACTAACAATGTTTCCATTAATAATAGATAATAATATATTACCATATATATATATATATATATATATATATATATATAGACAGTGATCCCATAAGATCATATTGCCAAGTAACCTCATAGCGATGTGTAAGCACATTCTGATTGCAACACAATGAAATTGCCTAACAATTTAGTGTCACAATCCTATTTTTAAGTGATATATGACCATATTTTCTCTATATGACATATTTTTCATTTATAAAACTACATATACTTAGGTACTATAATACTTCACTAGAATATAAACACCATGGGTTTTAATCTTTTGTTGAATGAATGAACTGGTGAAGCTGTATTAGGCGAGTTGTCTTAGGGATATAAAGGTTGTGTGGGGTGAAGCTGAAGAGAAGGTAAGAGATCAACCATGTAATACCCTATAAGCCAAAAAGAGATTTTGGTATTTATCTCAAGGAATCCATCAAAGAATTTTAAGCAGAAACATGAAACCATCTCTTAACATCATTCAGATCATTTTAACTCCCCTACAGAAAATGGAATGGGTCCCCCCAAAAGAGGGGAAGAATGTCAGTCTCCAGGAGTAACATAGGTTTTGTTGTCTCCCTATGCAAGGAGGTACAGACCCTTAAGCATTCTGATGTAAAAATAATGCAACTGTTTGCCTAATAATAATTGTATTTGCCAAGTTCCCAACACTATTTTTCAAAATTTACATATTTGTTTACCAAATCTTTTACTTCTAACAATGTCTTAAAATAAAACAGTACCACTAAAATGACTTTTAGAGAATTCTAGTTTCTTATCCACTGGTATGTAATACAGATAGTACTTTCAGTTACACAAAACATATATCTGACCAAGGTCCACACAGCTTAAGAGCAGCCTAATTTTCTGACATTCCTTGAGGTACAAATTTGGCTAAGAGCTTGAATAGTATGGGGAAGAAGATAAGTGAGAAGAAACACTGGTGATTTAACCTCCAGTGTTCCCTTAAGAACAAACATTTGTCACCTTGACAGCAAGGTGAGAGGTTTGCAGCAAACGAGCTTATAAGGGAACTCTCCCCTCTCTCGCCTCCCTGGGGACCTGTGATTTCTGAACAGACATTATCTGATTGGATGGTGATAATGATGACCATGACGAGGACGACAATGATGATGATGATGAGCCTCAGAAAGGGCTAAAGAGGAAAGAGGTTGAGACCCACATAACTCAGAGCTTCTAGCTGAAATGCTGCTCCAGGGAATGTGACACTGATTTACCAAAGTGCTCCTCTTCTAAGCCTGCACTTGAGGCTGGAATAATCAACTCCATAAATTATCACCAAACATTCAAACAGTGTCCCCTGTTAATGGCATGGATCCCACTGCTAATAATTACTAATGTGTCCATAGGAATATGTATATCCACTTTCTATATGCATCTCTAATTTTTAGAGTTTATAATTCTGATGTAAAAATCTGCTGCAGGCTTAAGTCAGGCACCAAAATAAGCCTGTTTTTACTCTTCATAACATAATTAAAATTTGCATTAATGTGATGATACTTATAAATCAAAAATAATAACAGGATCTATGTTTTGTCCTATAACCCAAATTACTTATACTACTTTTATAAGTGAAAGAGAAAGAGTTTTTTTGTTTGTTTGTTTTTAAGGCATCGTTATTCAGTACGAGTATTTTGGGTCCTAATTTAGTTTCAGGAATCAGTGGCACTTACGTATGAGTTTCTTGATGAATAGAATTTTGGCTATGATAATATTTATGCTTTTACTTTGAAAATAATCTTAAATCACCATAAAATTAAAATTAAAGCAATCATCTACTCCATTTAAATACTTATTCCCTGCCTAATCATCTAAGTACTAGTACTAACAGAAGGGCCAAAATTATGAAGAAAATCAACTCTTTGACAAAATGAACTTAAATATGACTGTTAGAAAAGTGCAGTTTCAAAGCATACTGAAAAATATATGGACACACAAGGGGGAGCAGAAGAGAGCTGGAGGCTGGGACACAAAAGATGAGATTGGAGGTTAGGAAGAAAAAGAGAGGAGTTAATGGTTAACCTAGAAAATTTAAGATTCATGAGTTCTTCATTGATGAAAAAAATACAGGTTCCAATCATATCCACCCCTGGATACCACATAACTAACACGAATCAAATCAAACTCTTAATCATCTCAATCAAAATTATCTTACTTAAATTCATTAATTTTGTTCACGCCATCACAGTACTTAAGGTCTGAGTCTCTTTTTCTTTATGCTCCTTGAATTTATGGGCCTTTCTACTATGTAATATGCTGGACACTTTACAAGTATCAATATCCAAGTAGGAAAATGACATTAAAGTGATGCTTAAAAAACAAGAGTCCTAGGGCCAGGGATATAGCTCAGTGACACAGTGCCTGCCTGGCAAGCACAAGGTCATGAGTTCGATTCCCAATACCAAAAATAGATAGATAGATAGATAGATAGATAGATACAAATAAAAATAAATAAATAAATAAAAACCAAGAGTCCTTACCTACTAGAGATTCATGCAGAAATACAATGATTACTGGAATTTGCTTCAAAATAATTACCCAATGGGGGAAAGTAAATAGTGTAGAGGAAAAGACTGGGTTGAGTTGGTATCTGTTAAGGCTGACAAATGAGTACACAAGTTTCATATTATTATTTGGTCTACTCTGTATATGCTTCTTTCTCCTCCCTTCCTACCTCCTTTCCTTCCACAGAGAAGCAGTCCTATTAAATTGCCCAGGCTGCCTCCAACTGGCAATCTCTTTTTTTTTAAGTCTTCATGAAAACATGTAACTTGAATTTGTATCACTGTTATGATACTCATATAACAGGCTCTCTAAGAATAATTTTGAGTAAGATGATTAACTTCCAGAAGAGGTAAGATTATAGGTGTATGCTACCACTCCTACTGTGTTTTAACAATACTAATTTTTAAGTGTTGTTGTTATGTTAAGGGGCCAGAGGTTTAGGAAAAATATTATATTAAGAGGCTTACATAGAAAGTCTAGCAACAGGATAGTGGAGAGGGTTTTGGCTATAGGGATAAAAAGGGTTGGGCTGGAACCATGTCTAGAATAAGCTGGAAATTAACAGCAGTCATAGACAAACATTTGCAAGGGCTACACTCTCTGTGAAGCCTCTGAGACTTCACCTTTATCTCTTTACCAGTGCTGACAGGGAGGTATTCCTTGTTTACAACTCAGCAGCGAGACTCCTCCTGTACCAAGGCTTAGCACACTGTAGAGACTGGGTTAAAATCAACTTTCTACATAATGAAATAACTAAGGAAGTTTTTTCTTTCTTTCTTTTGGTACTTGTGGGTCTTTTTAGGTAAGACAATTCAAAGGCTCTAGCTAGAGTGTTTGTCACTGTTGTCTGTACTCAGTGATCTACACGTCCTTCACTCACCAACACATCAACAAACACAATGCTGCTGGGCCATGTCACTGTCCCTGTACACTTCTCAGCAGTGCCTTGGTGCCAGGTCAACATGGAGCCTCCTCTTCCAGGCTCTTTGTAACACTGTGTCATCACCATCAAACCAGCAAGAACGGACTTAATCCAATAAACATCCCTCATGCTCTCTCACCACCAACTGGCCATTCATTCACTTACTCATTACATACCAATCGTTTACTACCTGCCAGGCACTGTCAATGCCAATACAGCTACATGTAGGAAGCTGTAACAGTGAGCCCAACAGTCACGGTCCCTTCCCTTGGGCCACATCTACTCTCCGGCACTTAGGCTGCCCTTGATTTCCAAATCTTACCCTTAACACATGCCAGGAATCCCTACCCGATCACTCCTTTTCTTAATTGGTGATACCACACACTTAATCATATTATATGATAATTATAATAATCATATAATTAATTATATCTTATTTTGTGTTTTCCCCAAGTGTTTGACTTATAAACATTTCTTTTCTTCATTTATACTGTCTCTAAAACAAAAATTGTTTTTTATGTTCTTTTTCATTATCCAAATGAGTATAACTCAATGAAATTCAATTTTATGTATACAGAATGTGACTAGGGGTAGGTACATAAGTGGAGAGAAGGAAGTACAAAAAGGAAAATTTCTCTTGTATGACTATCTCCAATAATGTGTAATACTTTATAAGTTGTATGAAACATTAGTCTTTTTCTTGGATTCTTGTACTTTGTAGAATGTAATTTAGAGACCATACAATAGATCAAATTTATTAGGGCTATGCTAGGATGTCAATAATATTGATAGAAGCAAATTAAGTCTTTATTTCTTTAGAAGAAAAATTACTTTCAACAGTAATTTAGATGTGTATAAAATTGTAACTAAAAGTCTAACATAAATTTTCACCTTTTTCATGTCAAATATACCTTTCTAGCAGAAAAGAATAGAAACATTAGAGACTTTCTAAAATTTCTTTTGAAAGTTGTTCAGTGAAACCCAAATGTTAGATAATCACTGACTCTGTCAGTGATTCTATCTACAACATTACATTATTTTACATTTTTAGCTATAACATTACATTATTTTACAGAGGATATATCTTATACATATGAGATTATACTTAATTTCCAAAAATACTACAGTATCAGAGGAAAAAAGCAATCTATCATTATGGTAATCCAAAAGTATGTATATATAATTCAATCATTAAAAAAAAAAAGATCAGTTGCACACAAGAATTTTTTCTAATTACCCTAAAGTAAATAATGTTCTGAATAAACTCTGAATTATGAATGAAATTCCTGAGTACTTTTCAATCAGCAAAATGCTTTAGTTCTGGATATTTAACAAGTACAGTATTATCTTAACAACAACAAAGTCCTGTCCAGCTGAATATGTGTATGATCAAGTTTAAATTCAACAGAGAAAGTTAGAATGGGAAGTTGTATTGTTACCCAAAATAAATGTACAAAAATAAAGGCACATAAAAGTACACTACAAATATATAATCATTTATGGTTTACCTCATAAATCCCTCTTAAGTGGTATCCAAAGGAACTTCTGGCAATGAGGAAGAGTTCTACACTATGCACTATCTAAGAAGTAGCCACCTGTCATGTGTGGCCAGAGTGACTGAGGAACAGAATGTTCAATTTTATTTAATTTTCATTAATTTAATTTTAAATAGCTACATGTGGCCCCATGGCTACCATACTGGTCAGTGCAGCTACAGATACCAAATGGTAACAATGAAGTATTTCTCCTTTTCTGAACAGGGAAATAAAGGAAATGAATTTAAAGCAGAGACACACAAAATCACTTTAAAATGTTGGAATGATTTTAATGTCTGTGAAGTGTTACTTTAAGATACAATGAGTCAAGGGGTGGGGGTGGGAGGCAAATCAGCAGTGGAAGCAGAGAATAAACTTTTAAAAAGTTACCAAGAGTATCTATGTAAGCAGTAACCAGGAAAAAAGATCCCTGTTCTAAGTAATGGACCTGTCTGCTTTCAAGGGCTACCTGCCCTTGTGGACTCTGACATATCCATTTACCACAGACTGATAGAATCAAATGTGGGAATTATCACCCTATGCTGCCTTTCTCTAATCCCATTCTCACCAAATAAACTTCTTGCTAAAGTCTCTTTTCATGTGACTTAAAGCATGAAAACACATCAACTCAAGAGTCTAAGACATTCCCATAATTATTTTTCCATTCTGAATTGATACCTTGATTATCTGCTTTATCTATCATTATCTGTGTAGAAGTAATTCAGTGCATTCCGGTGAGCTAGAACAACAGAATCAGTTTCTGAACAGAATGGTAGTAAAGTTATTTAGCATGCGTCCCCTGTATGTCTGACGATGAAAAGCTTAGTGTCTTAAAACTGTGGAATGATTCAAGTTAGACCGTGGAATGAACAGTAACATTAGTGGAAATGATTCTGCTTAGGGGGGACATCATGCTTTTTCCAAAGATGAGACACCAGTTCTCAAATCAGTGGGATGTTGAGAATGATCGCTAGCAGGGAAAGGAAGCTTTCTTCAAGTACTGTGTCATACCCAACCTCTCTCACTTTAAAGGGAAAAACTTCCCACTCTAATTTGTCTAGATTGTTAAAAACATATATCAAAATATGTACTTTAGGTGATCCACTACTTACAGTTCTACGCAGAAATGGGAGATCAGTTGCATCTAGGTAAATGAGACAGGGGTGCACTATATGGAGACTTTCAATAGTTTATGATATTCCTCTCTAAAAATAACAGGACTTATGGCACCAAATTCACACAATCTGAAGGAAAAACAAAAAGCCAGACATGATGAAAGATTTGTTTCTGGACTAAGGACTGTTGGTTGAGATTACTTGGGGGAAACCTTGATGCTATTTTTGAAATGTATCTTGGAAATTCATACAAAAATACACTGTGAACTTTGTTACAATAAAAATACTATTTCTAACATAAATGTTTTTCTCCTGTTATTATGCATTTAAAGTTTTCAAAACCATTTATTTACATTAGTAGGAGATTTTACTCAAAAGCTATTTTAGAGCTGGAAATGTAACCTTTTGACTTGAATAACTGACTTGAAACCACAATAAGATAAGGATCCTAAATGCTATACAGTGAGCAAACTAAATGCTATACAGTGAGCACACCTGATACAGCGAGCTGTTTGTATTACTGAACACTTTAAAAGGTTTGCCGTCACTGCTAAGAAAGTATTATATGAAGTGAATCAAGATTCAAACATTTTCAAGGAAAAATAATAATCGTTGAAGACCCAAAGGCAGAAGGCTCTACATTTACAGTGGTGTTCATGATCTTTACTCATTTTTCCCTCATTTTAAAGAGGTAAAGGTAACAAGAGAAAAAAAAAATAGAAATGATTATTTTTTTCTCAATAAGCAAGAAATATTCTTATTACTGATTTTGATTATTGAAAAGATGGAAAAAAAAATCTGTCCTGCTCCAAATCTGTACACCTCAGCAGCCATTGATCAGAAATCCCCAAAGGTTTATTAGGTAACAATCGGAAGTATAGATGTCAGAGAGCAATTTGCAGGCTTCTGTTAAGAAAACGCAACCAATTAACTGTCTAATTAGTTATATATCCCTTCTTTTAGTATCTTAAAAATGTTCACCTCTTCTTTTCTTCATTATATACAAATATGTATCTCTCCAAAGCCCCTCCAGCTGGCCATATTACTATTTTTATGTGCTAATTAACAAATTTTAACCCCTAATGCAATGATAAGATCAAAGTCAAAGGAATAGTCTGAGTTATGAACCCACCAAACTCAACTACAGAAGGCTGTAATATGATGCTTCTAAAGCCTGAACTGTATTAGCTTTCATTTGCTATCTTATCATATTCCAAGTTCAAGTTATCTGGTTCCCTGTCACCTTGAAACTTTTTTTCTTTCATTTTCTTTTTATTTAATTTCTAAGTATGTCTAATGCCTCTGGCCACATTTTGACCTAGTCTTTGTTTACCACTGTATTTATTCTTTATTGTTTCAGACTTACTTGTATTTATATCCTTTCTCTAGCTTATTTCTTTATCAGCACTGCTTAAAAATTCACCTTTCACTTTCCCATTTAACTATATATTTCAGAAATTGTTAAAATCTAAATTGTAATGAAAAATACTTTCTCTATAATGCTATATAATGGCAATCACTTATAACCTTTTATTTATATGTCGGTAGCAATTTAAACATATTTAATAATCACACATGTACCAAGTTTTCATGGAAAACTTTCTGATATTTAAAATCAAGTAATTCAATAATAATAGCATATTAATTGGTATTCTACGACTCAGAGATTCTGACCTAATCTACTGTACAGGGTTTACTATTGGAAGAAAATCTTGCAAATTATTCAATATCAAATTTAGATGTGGTAATGAGTTTTCATCTTGTTCTAAATCAACACTGAATGTAAAGCAATACAAATTTGTATGAGTGTACCTACAGTTTATTAAAACTTAAAATTTTACTATTTAAAATCCCTTTAACATACAAAGAAAAATTTGGTACATAAATGATCAGTTAGAGTGATGCCAGAATTTTTGAACTAATTCAACATATAATTGTATTAATAGGCATATATTTTAAGTGCATAATATATGCAAGGTATTTTAAAAGTATATCTATCTGTATATCTGTGGGGGAGGAGAGAAGTCAAAACAGTATTAACTGAATGATTTCTATATATTCACTTTAACATATATTGGGTGCTTGCTCTGTGTCAGGTGGCATGGTTGGAATTGATAGAGGCATGAAGTAAACAAAACAATATACATATCTATCAGTGAAATAGGGGAAATAAATGTAACTCTCAACCTGTTGGATGTCAGATAAGCCAAGTCCATATTCCCCCAAATCTTAGAATGAATGCTAAGAAACAGTAGATAATTAAGAGTAGTAAAACTTTATTGAGAAAGAGGGCACACTCCTGAGAGACCGGAGGGGACCTGAAAGCGGGTTGCCAACAAGCCCACTTCTTAAAGGAAGTTTTATAGAGCAAAATCACAAGGTGGATACAACATCAGTCAAAACTATGATCAACCAGTAAGCTTACAAATACAGCCCCTTAGGAAATATTGATCCAGTGGGGAAGCAGGTCACATAGAAAGTGTGCATGGAAAGAACAAAGAACATTTTAGGAAAAGATGAATCAGGAGATCCTGGTCACCCACCTGGGTGACTGATGTCTATCCGGACTTTACTAGACCAGGTAATACCAATTATAATATATTGCTTATCCCTTGGGGAGGCATGCAGGCCCGATCATTCCATCTTTATCTTGAGCCCTGTCTTCCAACAGATGTGCCTCTGGCCACATTTGTAATGTGTTTTCATCCACTGCCTGACTCCCTCGAGGGCTTCCCCCTGTCTGACTGCCTATAATATTTCTATGTAACTTAGCTGTCTATAAGATCTGTGTGGAGCTTCCATCTGAATACAAGATGATAAACAATAAACATAAAGTTATATAAAATAGGAAGTATTTTATAGGAAGAAATGGCAGGCTAACAAAGATGGGATATGGCACAATTTTCACGACACTAACCAGTTATAATTTAGAATTTAGATGGAAAGTCATTTTGCTATGGCTTGGATATCTAATGAATGTGTCCCTTTTGACTTCATTTGTTGAAAATGAATCCCCACCATGGGGTATAGAGAGGATAAAAACCTAATCTACCTTGGGACCTTTGGGGAGTAATTTACTTCCAAGACTGAACACTGATAGCTTTGTAAGAAAAGGAAAGAGACCAGAATAGAGGCACATGCGCATATGCGTGCAGGGGTGGACACGTGACACCCGGTACACCCTAAGGCCTCTGCCGGAATGGCTACCACCGGATGTATCTCAATCTCCTATCTCCAGAACCATGAGTCAAAATAGTCAAAATAAAATTCTTTTCTTCAGTTAGAATTGAAGCCTCGGTTAGAAGGATTGCAAAACAAACTAATCCAACTACAGTTCAAAAGTTAAATAACTGCCTCTTTGAGAGATGGCTAGAATACTGGAAAGGATGGGAACAGTGAAAGCAAGAGGTGAGTACAGCAAAATACCACGCTGAAAGGGAGGAAAAAGTGAACATACAAGTGGAAGATATAAGACAAGAGGTGGTTGGAGCTACCCAAGGACCGCTGATGGCCACTTAGGTGGTGGGAAACTAAGCGCCACTGAAGGCCCTGAGTATAGAAGGGATATAAAAGTCGTGGTGATAGCCAGAGATTTAGCTCAGTGCCACAAGAGATCCTGGGCTTGATCCCCTGTACCAAAATAAACAAAAAAAGCAATGGTGATAAGGGCTTACCATAGGACACTGGGTAGATGATGGGAAAAAAGAGGATTCATCAGCTCTTGGAAATCCCCAAAAGCACAACAATGTTAATAAAAATTAACACTCCTATATAACTGGACAAAAGTAACTTAGGCTTCCAAGTGAAAACTAGGAATATTTTAGAAAATAATTACAAGAGAATGAATAAAATGAATGAATAAAAAAACCAAATTTTGAACAGTAGAGCATGGACGATTATAAAGTAAAACTACAAAAAAAAAAAACCCCAAAAACAGCAGTCATTTTTAATTTGATTACTCTGCTTATTAGAAACATCACCCAAAAAAGCTACTAAGGAAAAATAAACAATTGTGTGGTTATCTTAAAAACAAACAAATAAAGAAAACATATAAGTTGCTCTCAGAGGACAACTTTCATTGGATGTATAGAATGTGAATACATATTTATCCTTGTCTGTGCAATTTCCAAGTAAAGATAGTCACCTAACTGGAAGATTATTTTTTCCTAACCAGCAAAGCCTGTTCAAGCACCAAAAGTTAAAATCAAATTGATCACAGTTTTTACAATAAATTCTATTTTTTAAAAAGCCTCAATTATCTGAAATTGTATTCACCTTAGTCTATAATTTTCCAGACATACTATCAATTTATATGAATATTTTCAAATCAAATAGGCAGATTTATTTAAAAGGTTTCTATAATTTTTAACTACTTTTATGGTTATCCCCATCTTACACTTCAAACAATTTTATCTTAAGTAATTATGTTAATTTTATGTATAATATCTTAAGATAAACAATTTTTAACAGTTAAAAATACTGACCCAATTATCAGAGACATATGGTGATATATATATACATACATACATATATATATATATAATGTATGCATATATGTATGTATATATATGTTGTAAAAGTAAAACAATGAGGCTTGATTTACATGGTTAAAAAAGATCCTAGTGGAGACAGCAGAGAACAGAAATGGTCTTCTATAACCGATGATACTATAATCAGATGATGCACTTTAATACTATCTGCATTTATAGAACTCCCAGATATTGAGCTTTACTTTTCAACATACATTATATCTACATTTGAACTATAAAACTAAAAGAAAATACTTGTGAATTTTCATTTGACAATTGTGATAGGGAGGGACTTTATAAGGGCCATGAAAAACTCCATAAAGGAAAAGATGGATAAATGACAGAAATAAAATTTTAAAACTTTGAAACAATGCCTTTCTGTGAGCCAGAGGCTCACATGGCCCTTTTGGCATGAGGAATGGGAAAAGAATCAATAAACCAAACCAGGGCTGGGGATTTAGCTCAGCGGCGTAAGTGCCTGCCTTGCAAGCGCATGGTTGTGAGTTTGATCCCTGGTACTGATAAAAAAAACAAAAAAGAAGAAACCAAACCATGCCTTCCCATGAGCCAGCTGGTGCGCAGGCTAGGGGACATGAAGAGCAACCCCCCACCCCAATGCACGGAGTAAGCAATGGGCTGATTTGGAGGAAGTCAGGCTGAGATGATAGCAACTGAAGTAAAAAAAAAAATAACTGTATTGTTTGATTGAATTTGCAAGACCTAAAGCTGGTAGTCTGAGCATCTATTTGGAGGATAACAATATACATAATAGTAACTATTGGGGATTTCTTCTGTCTTGTTTTCGAAATCTAATGTTTTGTGCCATTTTACTGTTTTGTTTTATTACTGTAAACCTGGTAACCTGAGCAACTATTTTGAAAATAACAATATGCAATATAACAACCATTGTTAAATTCCTATCATCTTGTTTTAAAAACTTATATAGTTATTGTTTTTTGTTGTTGTTGCTGTCACTTTGCTTTAGTTATTGGTTTTTTAGTTTGTTTGCTTCTTGATTTTTTTTCTTTTTCCTCTTTAAAATAAAAAAAATTAAAACTTTATAACCATAAGGAAGTAACAAAGCCCAATTTACATACTATATCATATGTAAATATTAACTCCAAATGGACCATAGACCTGTATGTAAAATTAAAAACCAAAACTGATTAAAGAAAATATAGGAGTGGGCCAGGGATTTAGCTCAGAAGTTCAGTGCTTGCCTGGTAAGTGTGAGATTGTGAGCTTGATCCCCAGTACTAAAAAAAAATATATAGGAGAAAATCTTGGTAGCTTTCCATAAAACAAAAATCCAAGTAGAATACAAAAAGCATGGGACATAAAAAAAAAATAAACTACATTTAATAAAAATTCCAAACTTTTGCTTCTTGACATTTATTAAGAAAACAAAGACAAGCTATAGATTTGGAGAAACTACTTGTAAAATACTTGTGATAAATGATGAGTGCCCGAATTACATTTAAAAACTCATACCCAATCCTAACAAACAACTCAGTAAAAAATATGCAAGAGATTGAACAGATACTCCACCAAAGACTGTAACATACAAATAGCAAATGAAAAATGTTCAACATATTAGCCATTAGGGAAATCAAACTACAACTATGATGACACACAACTATATACCTATTAAATAGGCTTAAATTAAAAATGTTGCTAATTCCAAGAGTTGGCAAGGATATGGAGCAACTGGATTTCTTATACAGCCACCCTGAGAATATAAAAATAGTACAACCACTGTGGAAAGAGTTTGGTAGTTTCTTATGATGTGACACACAAATACATGACCCAGTAATCCATTTCTAGGCATTTACCCAAGAGAAATAGAATCATTTAAAAACCTATATATATATATATGGCCAGGGATTTAGCTCAGTTGGCTCAAGAGCTTGCCTGGTAAGTGTGAGGTCATATAAATATTCATGGAAAGTATTTATAATCATTAAATATAGGAAACTGTATTAGCTTTCCAACACTGTAACAAAAAATAAGTTAACTTACAAAGAAATAAAATTTATTTTGTCTTATTGTTTTAAAGGTTCTATCTACGATCTACCTCTGCTGGGACCCATTGCTGTTAATTCTTTGGTAGGAGCCACAGATGGGAACAGCAGGGAGCTGATGGTACAGCAAATTGCTCACCTCATGGTTCAGGAAGAAGAAAAGAAAAAGAAAAAGAAAAAGAAAAAGAAAAAGAAAGAGAAAGAGAAAGAGAAAGGGAAAGGGAAAGGGAAAGGGAAAGGGAAAGGGAAAGGGAAAGGGAAAGGGAAAGGGAAAGGGAAAGGGAAAGGGAAAGGGAAAGGGAAAGGAAAGAAGAAAGGCCTATGTCCCACCATTTCCTTTGAGGGACACTTTGGGTCCCTAAGGTTTCAGTACTGTACCTCCAACAGTGCCACCCCATGAACCAAACTTTAACATATACGCCTTTGGATAATATTCAGCATCCAAAATATAGCACAAACGAAGTTCATCAATCGGTAAATTAGTAAACAATGTAGTATTACCTAGCAATAAAAGGAAATGAGTTACTGCATACAACATTTAGAAGCATTACAAAAGCAAATGCTAAGAGAAAAAAGCCAAACTCAAAAGGTATATATTGTATGTCACATCTGAAAGATAAAAGTATACAGGCATAAACAATTTAGTGGGTGCCAGCCACTGAGGCTGGGGGAGGGTACTGAATACAAAGGGCAAAAAGGAACTTTTTGATTGGAAATCCTATACCTTGATTGGGATAGTTGTTGTATGACTGTATGTTTGTCAAAACTCACACAACACCCAAAGTAAATTTTTCTTTGTAAAAATTACACCTCAACAGATTTACCTTGAAACTGTTAAGTTTCTGCCAATCAAAACTCTGAGTCAATGAGGTCTATTAATAATGAAAAAGAACTTTTAAGAAGTTCTAAGCAAATATGTGATAATTTCCTGCACCCCAAACATACCCAACTGGGATTTAATTTTCTCACTTTAAGAATCTATAATGCAAATGGAGACAGAAACTTTCATTCTTTGGTCCACTACACTATTATGTGCAAAATATTATCTTAATAAATAAGAACAGCATATTTTTGGTTTGAAGAAATAAAAGCAGGGAAATAAGAACTATCTGCTACATTATTATGATAAATTAGCAGTCACTAGGCATCTCCTACAAAACATCATAAACAAAACATCATAAACATAAGAAATTCTGCAGTAAGTTGGATTCAAATTGAGGAAATTCAATCTTGGTTTTAACCAACTGCTAGGATCACATTTCTTAGGAAGCCCTTTACAAACATCTTGTCCCAGTATAATTTATATTTATTTGTTTTTACCCCAAGGGGTATAGAAACAAATACTTTCCCAGTTTAGGAATGATGACATTTTAAAAGTTAATAAAAATAAAAATGAAAGTACATGGCATTTGTTAAAGGGTAATAAAATAACTCTAGTCAATTGGCTAGTTCTACACCAGTAGATTTCTTTAAATAGTAATGAAATCATTGTTTTAAAAAAATCCATCATTATTAAAATAAAAAAAAAATCTGCCTCAGCCTCTACCAAAATTAGATTTGTAAGTTGCTGGTCATTCCTATAATTAAATCTATGTCACAAATTTGCAAGAAAAATGGTCACTGTGACTAATGCATTTACTTGCTATACAAGTCCTGTCAGACGGCAAAGAGCATTATGCTGCTAAAATGGAGTAGGTAAAGATTCTATACATTTTTATTAAGTAACAAGACTATTTTTTACCTACAGTGACCATAATTTAGATAAGAGTTTGTTTTAAAAAACAAATGCAATGCCAACAATCACAGGATTTTCCTTCCTTGGGGATTATAGCATATTTTTAACTCCACAAAACATGTTTGGCACTTTGGCACACACAGGTCCTGCTTTTCTGGACAGTCACTATCCAGAAAATACTCTAGGTAGAAAAAAAAATATGAACATGTTGCAACTGCTGAAGTTGCTGATTCTTACAGTTTCCTCATTTTCCCTCTCCATATGGTTTTAAATCATCTATTTAATGAACTGATTGAGAACCAAACACAGAGAACAGTACTACCCAAATTGTAAGTCAAAGAAAAATGAATTACAAGACACAGAGGCAAAGAATGAGTGATTAAACTCATTCTCCATTCAAATTATTTTCAACCCTTCAGAGTGCAGACAGAAATTCCTTGGCTTGGAATAGGTGCTGCTAATTTCCTTCTTTATGAAGAGGAGGAAAGGCATTCAGTCTGTGTAGGCCACAGAGTTCAGTTACAGATAGAAGCTTTTTTCCCCATTTGACTTAATTTCAGTTACCATTTATTCATGAAAAAATAGCTTTGTTCTTTATTGAGTTGATGTTTTAGCTTAAAACACATCTAAATTTAAAAAATGGGTTTTGGGGCTGGGGATTTAGCTTAACGGCATAAGTGCCTGCCTT
Organism: Hydrochoerus hydrochaeris; assembly: GCA_004027455.1. Lineage (NCBI taxonomy): Eukaryota > Metazoa > Chordata > Mammalia > Rodentia > Hydrochaeridae > Hydrochoerus > Hydrochoerus hydrochaeris. The sequence continues at coordinate 61,536 of PVLA01007104.1, read as the reverse complement.
GCAAGCTTGCGGTCATGAGTTCGATCCCTGATACTGATTTAAAAACAAAAAAAAGTGGGTTTTATTTAACAAATAGTATATTGATATGGCAAAAGCCATGCTGGTTGCCTGAATCCTGGAAACACTGCAATGAAGGCAGTTTTCCCTTTTCCTCCTTCTTAAATTTCTTATTGTTAAGTACTTTTTCACATATTTATATGCTAGATGTTTGCTTCACAATCTAGAAATGTGACTTAAATCTAATAGATTCTGAATAAATGCATGTTAATTTTTCTGATTTTCCTATGTTGTTCTACACTGCTAACTGAACCAACAGTATTTTTCAAAGGAAAAATCTTATGCTCTAAGAAGGTCAGCTTTTATGATGTTCATTTACCCCAACTGATCAAATGAAATGCTCCACACAATGATGGGTTCCATTCTGTAGAAATGTAAATCATTTATCTGAATGTAGTTCACAGGACAAGTTTTAAAGTCCAAGATGGCCCATTCAAAAATCCTGGTTTTGTTGAACCCTTGGCAGCATAAGGCTAAACTCAAAATAACATTCTACAAAATGGTATACCAAATACTATTTAAAAAAGAAGTTGCTTGTTCATTCTGGAAAGTTTAATGAAAATAAAAACCTATTTTATAAAGAAGCCACAAATATCTTAAGGGGGAAAAAGATTCTAAGACAATAATTTTGATTGGTTAAGGTCTTAAGAAAATCAAAAAAATCAACATAATCCTCATGACCCAAAATCAGATACTCTATAACTGTAAATTAAGTGAAAGAAAAAGCCAAATTAACAATTATTTGTCTCCAATAACTACCCTCATGCCTCTTCTCAATATTTGAGACACCTGTTCAAGTTTTAAAAGGCAGAATTACTCAGCAATCAATGAACAATAAAGTTAATGTGCTTCCTTTCTTATGTTTAAATGTTATTGAGTAAATGTTTGAACAAGACAGGAAGAATTTTAAAAAGTGCTAAGCATATGGCACGAGTTATTAAAACAGTATTAATTTGGGGATTTCTTTTCTTTCAGCATCTGGAAAAATACAATTATCTATTCAATTTTACCATAAAGCTGGGCAGTGCTGGGGCATCAGCCAAAACAAGGAACACAGAATGATTGAGTAGGGGAAGAAAACTGTGCTGGCTCCTGCTCCAGGCAGGAGGGTTCGTTTTAACCCTTGACCATGCATGGAAATATCGTTCATCTTAGAATATCTCTGCAGCTCTAGAAATTCATATTTAAAAAAAAATTCTTTACACATTCCATGAAGAGATTTAGAAAGTTAATGATGACTCATTGTTTTAGACTGGATATTACATATTTGCAAAGATGATTTAACTTTTAACTCTTCTCTGCTGTTTCAGAAACTCTTCATTAATGTTGCTATGAATCGTTCCAATGCTGTTTACTACAGTTTTTGGAAACACAACTGGTATGGCCAACTTATCACTTACTAGGGTTTCCCCTTTAAGATCAGGAATTACAGAAAATAATAAAATAAACTGAGGTATCTATGAAGAAAAAGTTCTGTTTTTCTTTTAAGCTTTAACCTGTAATTTTTTTGAGACATGAAACACTGATTTTAGCCTCCAAACCAAAATGCTGAAGTTCTAAAAAAAACTTATGAACTTTTGTTTTGGGAAATTTTTTTCAATGGTAGGTAAATCTTGTGAAGTTAAAGAAGGAAATTTTCAATTGGAAATTTTTAAGAAGTTGCCAAATCTAAAACAAACCAAATGAGGAAGCAACATGTAAGATAGCTGAAATTAAAATACATGGTTTTACATCAAAAAAGAATATACACATATGTAAAATTTGATAACATTTTAGTTATTCAGGGTACACTTGACTATCAAAATTTATTAAATCCTCATCAGGAAGGAAATCTCAAATCACTCATTATGCTCCACAATTAATGTAAACTGAACAATTTAAATGAGAGAAAGAGATAATGACATTAACTTCTTAACTCACAGCAATCCTTTGTGGCATGATTTTAAAATATTCTACTCTGAAATTTATGTAAATTGAATTCATCTATCATTAGTTATTACTAGTCGAGCTACATTAAAAAAACAGTTTTCTGTAACAATTAGTTCTTAAAAACACTGTGTTTTAATTAGACCTGGGACACTATTAAAGTAGCTATAAATATGTACAGTACTTTATTTGGTATACCCAGGTGCCTGAAAAATCAACACAGATGCCCTCAGAGTTTTTTCTCTAAAAATGCTTCTAATGAAAGCTTTTCACTCAAATTTTTAAGGTAATCGAAAATAAATATCCTTTTCATGTTCTATTATGTGTATACAGAAAGAATAGTCACTGATAATCACAGAATAATCAATGGAACAGTATATTTTGCAAATGTAAAACTTAGAAGTAACCGGTTTCTTAATTTTATGAATATCCATAGTTATATGCATAACAAACTCATGACTTATCTTGGACCAATACATAGTTTAAAATTTAGCTCAAAACTTTTTCTTTCATATAATCCATGCATTTTATATAGATTATTACATTCAATCCTCACCACATCTTTATAGGTTATATAATATCCTTGCTTCATTTTCATTTATCTTTGTGGTACTAGAAATTGAATCTAGGGCCTTTATACTGAGTTATGTCCTCAACTCTTTTTAAAGTTATTTTGAGAGAATCTTGTTAAATCACTAAATTGCCCAGGCTGGGCTCAACTTTGCAATTCTAGAGTTCTGGAATTGAGTAGGCATAAGGTGACCACACTCAGCTACTCAATTTTATATACAGGGAAGTTTATCTGGCTAAAATAGTATTTAATCAGGTTAGGATTCAAGCCCACAGTCTGACTTTAGAAACCACAGTAGTACTCTTAAATTAATTGTAAATTTCAAGGACAGGTGATTAATTTTCATTTATAAAGTTCCCCAAAATGGAAATAACAACATTAAACTTAAAGGTTTGCAATGCAGAAGAATATCCCTTTTGTGCAATCAGTCTTCTTCTTAACCCACTGCTAGCATCAAACTCAAGCTCTTTCCTATCACTCAACTGAGGTTAACATTTCTTCAGAGCCTTTAAGATTGTTGCATATTCCTTACAGGTGAAAATGCCAGTGGCCTCTTAGCCTTTTCCTCAGTAACAGGAATCTAACTTTTAGGTCTTGGCAAATCGTCACATTTCCTAACATTTCAGTGGTTACATATGATCACCTGACTAAGTTCTGCAGTAACACATGATTAGTACCAGTATGCTGTTGGAATCTAGGAATGTTACTTAAAGGAAGCAGACTTAGTTTTTAGGAAGTTCTTCTGTCCTTTCCCACTACTTTATCTTGCTACTCAGAAGTTCTGACTGGAGCTGCAGCAACTATTTGGACCATGAGGCAACCACGGGAAGGAAGAAGCTGCCTGTTGCGACTGGAAGACCAACATAAAAGTCTCGACCAGGAGAATTCAGGAAGCCACTATATCACCTCAGACAACATCCTGTCAGACTTTAAGTAACAGAAATAAACCTTTATCATGTGGAAGACATTATTATTTGTAAATTTTAATTTTTCTTGTGAAAGAAGCTGAACCAAATTCTGACAGAATTCAAACCCATACATACTTCATCACCCTAGGTTTGTTTTTTCTGTGTTGAAAGGAGGGGGAATTAAACAGAATTGTTTCTGTTATGACACTGGGGCAAACTCTGTCTGGTAATTTTCAGCTTTGGGATAGAAAAGAGGAAAAGAAATGAGAGGGGGAAATGTAAGAAAAGGTACTTCTGCCTCCCTGCCACTGCTAATCCATCTCCTCTTCTACTGGTACTGAATTCTACCCATGCCTAGTTCAAGGTTCAGCTCAGAAAAGTGTCTTCTGCTAGGCTTTTGAATTGAGAGTGCCTACTGCCTCTGCCATTTATTTGACATTCATATATCTTAGGTTGTATCTTTTGTTCGGCTTGTTAACTTTTACACTGTATTTGCTTTGCTCTGTGTCACCCCCACAATCTAGTAGGAACTACCTCGTATTTCTTTGCAACCTTCACAGCTACTGGAAAACCTCCTCAATGTGGCAGGAGATCAATAAATACTTTTGATTAACTGAATTAAAGTAACAAAAACGGTGAGGAAAGGAAAGAGAACAGAAGACTATGGAGTAAGAATGCACACCTTAGAGACAGAGTAAAGTCCTAAAGACCTCCAGACAACTTTTTTTCACTGGGCCTGGCAGACAATATCACAGTAAGTTCAGTCAGTGCAGAGCTCCAGCTGTGGTACTTACTGAGCTGGCTCTCCCTCAGGAGGACAGCATCTTTGCTATGGTCACTCAAACAATTGGCTCAATTTTAATTCCTCAATTAGCAATGATGTTTTTAAGCATAGGAGACCCAACTCAAGAAGCCTTATTTGTACCAGACGCAGATGATTTCAAACTATATAATACAACTGGCTTCCAGCAAGGTCATATTTTACAGACACTATTCTGTTAAGTAATTGTGACAGCATAGAAAATAATACTTGAAGATACCAGATACTGACTTCGTAAAATATTACAGTCTAAACGAAATAGTCCAAGAGATCATTTTTGTTAAATAAACTTTATTATTCCACTTCTAACACCCAGTAATAACACAGCATTACACAATAAATCACTACCTCTTTAAAAATAGATGTATTCTATTTTTTTGTAGAAGCTATGTCAAAAAAGCACAATAAGGCTATAGATATTAGAAGCTGTGCAATACTATGTGAAATTAATACTACATAACAATAGGCTTAGAATAGGTTTTAACTGCATTAAACTACATGCAATACAGTAACAAGTGACACAAAGAGCACTTTAAACACATGCAACTGATATTTTATATAGATTCATGAACCATTTTATGTTCCAAAAATTTTATTCTCAAATATTTGTTAATCATTATACTATATATTTGTTAATGTGCTATGCATCTAAAAATATAAATTGCAATCTACTTTCATGAATCAGCCAATTTTCAGGATATGTGACAATATTAAATTAATATAAAATTTAGTTTCTTTCTCACTTTTAACATCCTTATATTGGTTCCAAACTACTCTTGAATATTTGTATATAATTGATAGCTCAGAACTTTAAAAATACTACATTTCTTGAGAATTACTCATTAATTATACCGTCACATCAAAATTTTTTTCACAAAAGATTTCTCAGAAGTCTCTAAAACAGTAACTTCTTTGACAGTGAAATGTACAAAATAAATGGCATGTCAACAAGTAAATTAGTATCCGCTTTCTGACCAGCTGGGTCATGTTTCCTTTACAACATCCCCATTCCCTTGATACAAAATAATAATAATCTAAAAGACCTCATTAAACGATCAATATATTGACATAATCTCTGTAAGGAGACATACAGTGTTTTAATTAATCCCTGAATCCATTAAATAGAATATTAACCCCAAACCTCTAAAATATATTCTAAGAAAATGTGTATTTTATTCATTAATGAATTTTCTTTAGGATGTTGATAATTGCATATGAAAATATTTGAAAGTTTTTGAATTTATCCAAAGGTGAAAGAAATTCTGCTTTCACTAAATATTTCATACAAACAAAAACAGCAAAAGTTACAATAGATAAGTTAAACCATGTTTACTTACCAAGAAACTTCCAAAGGCTGAATTAAATATCGCAGCTGCCTACAGAGAAAATAAATGGGGGGAAAATCTCACTGAAAGTAAATAGGAATTAGGAAAGCAAAGATTATCATTCTCCCTTTCCCGACTATTCAAAACCTTAAAACAACAACCCTGTAAAGCTATGTGATTCACTGCTTACAAAAATTGCCAGTGGCCTGTAGTTTACTATGACAGATGAGCTGCAGCTTAGGAATTCATAAATAATAGGTCTGAAAAGCAGGTGAAAAAGGTTTGCCATGAGATGCTTTGAACCTGTATGACAGTACCAAAAGAATCATCACCAATAGTAAATCAAAACCTTGTTGTTATTGATTTTGCTGCTAGGTTTAGAACAATCACAGGTTGATTTATTCATAAAAAAAATCATATTACTGCGAGAAGGAACAAGAATTTTAAAGAAAACATTAATTGGTCCCTGTCAGCAAGCAAGTGCCATATACTAGAACCACAAGGTGAGATACGTTGCTCCCTTATAAAACACATCAGCAATATGAACAATGCAGTCAAGACCAAAAGAGCTATTGCTAATGCCAGTACTGCTAAGTGGTTAATGAGCAAGAAAAACTTTAATTTAGTGCTCAATATTCAAAGAAGAAATACTTGACTTTGTGCTTACCTAAACATCCACGAAAAGCACTGTAGATGCAAGATAGCTCTTAACTTTGAATCAAGCGCTACATGCCGTGAAGCTACACCACAGTCCTGAAAGCTTCTCACATGACCCCCCAAAAGGAGAAAAGCTTGTACCACATCCAATTTGATGGAAGAAAATTAGAGTGAGGAGAAATTTAGGAAAAGGCAAAAGGAGGGGATAGAGAAAACCTGTTTAAATCTCCAGCAGATCCAGAGCAGAATTAAATTAATCATCATGGACATTAGCAACCACAGTGTAGTAAAAAGAAGATGTCAGTAAGTTTGAATAAAGTCCAAAGCCAGGCTAAGAGCTGTAGCTGAAAATGCCTTTTGCTCCAGAAGAGGATGCAATAAGAGTGAATGGGTAATGAGAGCCCTGGCTCCAGAGAGCTTAGCTCTCCTATTCCAGTTCATAATTAATTCAAAGCTTTGATAATTTCATTAGATTTTTCCTTTGCTGGCCCTATCAATAAAAGATGGCCCTGGACCATAGCTTCTCTGTGGCAAAAACAGAGGCACAGGCACAGACCGGGGAGACCTTTGCTGCCTGATGGGGACAATAGCATATGGTGTTCTGTGTTGTACTGGAAGCAGTGGAAAATTAAACATAATTTTTTAAAAGCCACAATTCAGCTATTACAGATGACAACTGTAAACTATAGCAACATTTTTAACACATCTTCCTGGAATCCCATTATGGATGATTCCAGGAAAGTTTTATGTATAGTGAAAAATAAAAGGATATAAATGAAAGTTTTGATGAGACCAATATGAAACACTGCATTCCTACAAAACACCCCTCCCCAAACAATCTTCCTATCTAAACCCTCGATTGTGCTTAAAGTGGATTTCTCTTTCTTTTTTGGTAAAGGAATGACGTCCTCCCCTTTGAGCACCTCTTTTCCAAATTCATTTTTGTCCAATGCTTTTCACTAAACTTTTATTAGATAACTAATAGGCTTATGCAGCATTCAAAGAAACATGAACCCTCAGAAGAGACTAGAAAGTCAGAGAAAAATAATTCCTAAATAGTACTCATAAGGTCAAATCACTCTATCCCCATTCTGTTCTCTTTGGTAACCCAGACACAAGTGGCATGTTTTATACAAGTTGGACATGATGGTGGTACCAATGAGGCAAATCTTAGATACCCAAAGATGCTAAACCAATTCCTCTCTCTTCCTCTCCCATTTCTTCCCTCTCCTCTCCTCTTCTTTCTTCTCTCTGTACTGGGGATTGAACCCATGACCTCATACTGTCTACATCTCACACCTTTTTCATTTTTTTAAGGCAGGACCTCACTAAGTCATTAAGTTACTCAGGGTGGGTTTGAACATGTGATTATCTTACCTCAGCCTCTATGCCTGGCTTTTTAGTTGTTTTCTGACAGCACTGATGGATTTGAATTTCCTCAGCTACACTATCTTCTCACATGGCAAATTCTGGTAGTTTTTTGTGAAATGGTTCATTATGGTTCTGCTAAATCACAATGAATGAAGGATCTTGGGCCCAATGAAAGCAGACTGCTAAATTACCATTTGGCTGAAAAACTGGGTCAATTCTATCAACAGTTGTAGCAAAAGGTAATGGCAAATATTATTATACAAAAGGTAAGTATGTCTTTTGCCTTAATATGATGCAAAAGTCTCTCTACCAACAGGTTTCTCAAATTCTCTGCCTCACTTACATTCTGACAACACTAAAGTACTTATAATTCCCTCATGTTCATTATGCCATCTCTTTGCTTTCTGGCCTGAAAAGCCTTTTTCCTTCTCTACTGAAGTAATTATCACTTTAGTAAATTATCACGGGTTTTCAATCACTTTCCTGGCCTCACACCTTAGCATACACACCACACACACACACACACACACACTTACACATACAGTAGATGAGGTTTTCTGCAATGCATTTTTCCACCCTATATGGAAATGACTTCCCTACCTCACTACAGTGAAAAGTCTTCTAAGGAAGGAATTTATTAAAGCTTATCTTGAACACAGCTTGTTTTAAACTGAGTTACTGAAATCATAGGATTGCCTGAAGTGTCCAAAGTCTGCCCCTTCTACTAAGCTAGTACAAGTCTGGTAGAATCCGAGCACTGGCAGGCACAGGACTCTGGATGGTACACTTAATAAAAAACCAAACACAACGAGAGGAAACCATACTTCAGTCTCCCAGCCAATCTAATACCCTTTTTCACAACATCCTGCTTTACTTCCTTCAAAATGCCAAAAATTTCCTATTATGATATAGTTAGATAAGTATGTTTAACATAATGTTTGGAATTTAGCACTACAATACTGAGATTTAGTTAAGTAAAATTCAGAATATCAAAGAACATTCTACAACCACGAGAAGAAGATAATCCGCATAGACTAATCTGAATGGAAACAAGGCAGGCTATCTGAATGCAAAGGGGCAAGTTTTACCCGGCAGGGTGGCACAGGCCTGTAATTCCAGCACTTGAGAGGCTGAGGCTTGTGCCTGCACGTTCAAGGTCAGCCTGGACAACTTAGTAATTAGTGAGAACTTGTCTCAAAATAAAGAAAGAATATGCATATCCTTTTTTTCGGAAAGCAATCACCAAAAACACTCTTAATTATGGTTAAATTCGTTGAAAGATATTGGGATTGTTTTTATATTTTGTTTTGTCTTGACTTTAATTTTAATATGACTTCTTTTTATTTTTCAAAAAGGATTATTAGGACATAAAAATGTTGAGCTCTTTTTTTCCTTTTTGAACCCCTTTGTGTAAAAATAATATTTTAAGATAACTTTAAGGTTTGAATTCCAAATTTTCATATTCATGATGTCTCTTGTTGGTTTATACAACATGGAAGGTAAGAACCCTTTAGGCACTGTACAGGAAGCAGGCATTTTCTGAGAGCGTTAATAGCAGTGCAAATATTTGGTTTTTAAAACAAATAAAACTTCTAGTATTGTTTTTGTATTAAACAAACTTGGCTATAAAGAAAACAAACTTCATAAAATGAGATCAACATTGAGCCATTAAGATAATTTGTTCTGAAGGTAGGATCTGAAGGTTATAAAGCCAGATTCTCTTTGGATATGACTTTTCCTCTTTTCTGTTTCTGGAAGCCATACCTGGGGCAGTCTCATGATTCTTAAATATTCACTGCATTTGTTACTGTTACAGTCCTGCAAAATCCACAGGGTAAAGGCTTAGTCCCCAGCCTGCGCCACTGCTGCAAGGTGGTGGGACCATTTGGATGTGGGATATTGAGACCAGACACCTTCTTCCTCTTCTTTCTCTTGCTCTTCCTCCTCTTCCTGTCCTCCTCCTCCTCTTCTTCTGCCTCTCTCTCTCTCTTTCTCTCTCTCTCTCTCGTATTCATATTCCTGGCTACCACGAGCTGAACATCGTTTTGGGCCACATGTTCCCTCCGTGAGGCATTGCAGTGCCACAAGCCCAAAGCCACAGGGCCAATCAAACATCAAGTGAAATAATTGAGATCGTGTGAAAGAATAAAACTCTCCTTATTTTAAGTTGCTTTTCTAAGGTATTTTGACAAGTGACGCAAAGCTGACTAACAGTAACTACTTTGCTAGAAACAATTTTAAAATCCATTCAACTCCTAGAATGCTGTGTTACAATAAAAATGTTTTCTACTTTGTTCAAGGTTGTGTCCTTGCTACCTATAACAGCACTGGTCCATAAGTGCACTTTATATAAATGTTACTGGAGCAAAGAATGGATGAATGAATGAATGCACAAATACTTCCTGTACTAAATGAATGTCCTACCCAACAATGTCTTCATTATTAACTCAGGAATCCCATCTACAAAGTGTGTATATTGGATTTATTATATTTAATAATTAGATCAATGCTAACTTAAAATTTTCACATTATGGTAGTTTTTTAATAGTGAGATGATTGCTCCCATTATATTGCATATTTTTACATATTACTTTCCCTATCAACCCAGTTTTACCCAACATAAGGTATTTTACTAATGCTTTATTATATATTGTATAATATAACTTTATTAAATTACTTGGGAAAATTGAGCAAGTTCAACAGCAAATTAGTTTCTTCATAACCTACTTGCAATTATTTAAAGTAATAAGGTAATTTTTAAAAAAAACCTGGAAACAGTGGGTTTTCTAACTCAAAAAAAATCAATCGTTTCCATTGCTGAATGGCATGAAATATTATGAAGTTCTACCTCACCATAGCCAGACATTCGGGACTCCCTGTAAATGCTGCACCCTGACTGTGTTCTCCACACCATAGTACTGAAAGTATCCTAATCTCCTTCTAAAGTATATTTCAAATATGAGCGCAACTACTGCTTGATCTATCAAGTCATATAAAACTATATCAAACATTTTCTTAATGCTGACCCAATGTCTCTCTTTAAAAAACCCATTAGGTACAGTAAGTCTGAATGATTTATTGCAAGCTAATTTACTAAACTACTGGCTTTTGCTGTTGAAAAAGCCAATTTGCAGTTAAATCACACAAATGTATGTCAAATTGTTAAAACTGGATATTTATGGTTACCTCTGAATTTCTAAGGAGAATGTATGGCAAAGGCCTCATTATTCAAAACTAAAATACCAGGCACATATCCCAGTACTTACAAAAAGATGCCAAATTGGGCCAGGGCACACTTCACACACACCCTCCCAGCTCTGCAACGAAGACAGGAGAAACTGCAGAGAAGCAAGAATTTTATTGCTGCCTCATGCCAATGCTTTACTGAAGGAACAAACTCCATGCTGGCCTGTCACAGGAGCAGGGTATACGCTACAAGCTTGCTTAAAACATACTGATACATTCCTTAGAACTGGGTGGCAGGGAGAATAGGGGACGGTAAGGACCATGAACTACAGACAGGTATGTGGTGACCAGAAATAGCAAAGATGGGAGGCTGATTCAAACAGACACAAAGGTAAGGCAAAGAGAAAGAGTAAGATTTGGACAAACATGAGGCAAGGTTCAACTACTTCCATATGAACCAAGAAGACGCCTCAGTGGACTGCATTAGAACTTCATTTGTTTTTGAGAGACCAAACCCAGCAATAAGAGGTGAACAGGATTTGATAAGGGTCAGGGGCTCGCAGTATACTTTAAAGAACCCTCTCCCCTAACCCTAGCAAAAAGGGTGTGATAGTTAGGTTTCCATCACTGTGACAAAGCATCAGACATAAACAACTTAAGAGAAGAAAATATTTGATGTAGCTCACAGTTTCAGAGGTTTAACCATGGGGAGTTAGTATCATTGCCTGCGATGAGGTTAAACACCATGGTTAGAAGTGCGTGGTGGAGCAAAGCTACGTCATGGTAGACAGGAAGCAAGAAGAGAGCAAATAAGAGGCTGAGGTCCCAGTATCCCCCCCAAGGCACACCCCAATGACCTAACTCCCCTCCATTGAGCCCCACCTCCTAAACAGTCCATCCCCTCCAAGTAGTGCCTCAGGCTGGGGACAAACATTTAACATATGGCCCATTGGGAGGCTTTCAACACTCAAACCATAACACAGAGTAAGCACCTGAACATGTGTGGTGACAGAGGGCACTGTGGCCCCTACTACAATAGCACTGGTAAGATACAACTTCCCACCACTCCCACTCCTGTGCACATCCCACTCCCACCTGGAGGCCACAGAGGTCAGAGTTAGGAAAGGCAAAAACAGTAAAAAACAAAAAAATAAATAATGAAACACACCATGCTTACTCCTCACAGGGCTGATTTTAAAATCTGTAGTATTATCTGTAAATATATTCATTAACTAAAAAGCATAAGTTTCTATACTTCAAAAATACAGGTTAGGCCTAGGTTAAGAAAGAGGGAATTTGAAGTTTTTAATTAAATTGCTCTGCATTATGGATTATTTAATGCCTAAAAGTTAATCCCAATTAGTAAACATATGACTTTATTTTTGCAGGACTAGAAATTGAACCCAGACGAGGCCTTGGTAAGTCACTAAGTTGCCCAGGTTGGGCTCAAACTTTATATCCTGCTGCTATTGGCTCCCAGAGTGCTAGACTACAGGCAAGCACCACTCTGCCTGGCTTAATTATGTGAGTTTTTGTAACCGAAAGCACCCAGAAAACCTCGAGATCTAACAGAGCTGCTATCAAAGGACTAGGTCGGGGGTAGAAGGATGTGAGAAGGTATTTCAGGTAAATAAGCCTTAAATTCACACCATTTGATAAAGGGAAGACACTGACAAAATAGTATTGTAGGTATGTAACTGAGCTAAAGCAAAACAAAACAAAGTAACAGGTGCCAGTAATCAGGTGTGACAAAGCCTGAGTGACAAAGTGCACAAGACATTCTTCAGGCGCTTTATGAGGACAGAAACACCCAGATACCACGCGGAGGAGGCCGGGGGCTGAGCCGCCTGCATAAAGCGGAGGGGACGGCAGGAAGGACCGTGTGTGAGAGCACCTGGAAAACCCCTGCTGATGCGAGCAAGGAACACCAGACTGCATGGAGGGTGGACACTGGAGCTGAGCTGACCCTCCCCGTGATTCAAGAATCCTAAGCTATTGCTAAAGAAGAGACAAATGGGTTAAGGACCGGAGGAATTCCTGAGACCTGAAAGAAGCCAAAGCTAAACTTCTCCTTTGGGTCCTTTCGACAACCTACTACAAAGTGTATTCTTGTGTAACACCCTTACTTACTGTAGAAAGCTGTCTACACCGCGTGCTGTTTCTACGCAGTGAGGAAGGAGATGCTGCCGGCTCACTCACCATACATGCCAGGAGCAGCAAGATGAAGGAAGATTAAAGACCTCAGTGGGAAAGGCAAACACACACCTTGAGAAGAAAAGGTGGAACCATCTCAGAAAAGCAAGCAGGTTTTAAACATGACACTAAAAGCACAGATGAAATAGGAGACGCTCGAGTAGCCATGCAAGATAGCCCTGGCCAACGAGACCCAGTGGGTGGTGGGGACCGGGGTGGGTGGGGGGAGAAGGGGCTGCCGGCAGGGCCCCTCCTTCCCACCCAGGGCAGTGCACACACCGCACGGGGGATGCCACTCTGAGAGCACAGAGCCACGACAAAAACCAGCAGGCCTGACCTCCAGGCATCTTCCCATATGAGAAAAACAAGCCCTGCTCGTTTTTATGCCACTTTCAGTCTGATTTTCTACTCCTTGAAGCCGAACTGACGCAAGCATGACTCCAAAGGAGGGAGAAAATAACGCAGGACTAATTGTCCTCCAAGATAAAAACTGGAGTAGGTGGTATAAAGTTTTATTTAGCACAATCTCTTGCTCCCAAGTTGCCTATGGCAATATAAGGAGTGGACAGGCAAAATAAGGAAATGACAACTGACTCTAGGGCATGGTTGTTAGACACTAAAGCCTAACAGCTCTACCCTGGAAAAGTCCCCCGTCCACGTGAATAGTCTCTCATCACGTGGCCATCTATTCGTAGGACAGAGAACTAACTTCGGCACTCACTCTCTTTCTTTTTTAAAAAAAAAAACAACCCTTTTTTATTCATGTATGTTTGCAGTGCATGATGACCACACGCATCGTGGAGAGTTGGCGCATACACACAGCACACCTTGATGGTTCTCTCATCCCCTCCCATCCTCCTCCTCCTACCTCTTGGTCCTGTCCCTCTTGCAAAAGATCCATCTCCGTTTCTTGTTAACTTTCTTTTATTTGCTCTTTAATTTATTTATACTTTGGGCTTCACTTATAATAAAACCATGCAATATTTCTGAGTGTTTCTACGTAACTTACATTTAACATATTTTTCTACAAATGACACAGATTTATCCTTCTTTATGGCATAGTAATACTCCGCTGAGTTTAAATGCCACAATGTTTTTATTCTTTTTAAGTTCAGTTTAAAAAACACATAAACACTTAAAACATCACAGACTGAATTCCAATTCCTGATCTTTAATTAAATATGGGAATACAAAAATTTTTTATTTGTAAGGAACTTTCAAAAATGCTACATAGAAAAGTTAAAAAAGTTCACTGTTTCCAAAGACAATTATATTTCTCACAATATCAACTCTTTTGCTAGTTTTGTTACCACTTAAGACCTATTTTCATTGCAAAACTATGTAATAAGTGAAATTTCAATTATACATTTTATTTATTTGTATCACATAAGTACTATTTGGCAATACTATAGGCTGTCAAGAGGGTATAAATTAAAACATGAGCTTATGCACTATGCTCAATAATAAAGGAGCACATTCCATTTCATTTATGCATCATTGTGTTTGAAGAGCAATGGCTAAATAGTAGAATGCTATTTTAAAACTATAATTGGATATGTCTTTTCAACAGAAATCTTAATAAAGATTATTTACCTCTACCAGGCAGTTTAAAAGATTAATGAGACCTCCTTGTTTCAAAAAATATCTCAGGAATGGAAAGAAATATGAGTTTAGAGTAAATGGTTAACATTCAGCTGTTTTCCTAAGAGGAAGCTACATTTCCTGCCTATTTCTACAGGTCCATTTCTTGATACCAGCATGGAAAATTACTTAATATCCTTGATCTTAAGGTGAACGGGAGTTGCTATTCTTATCTGTAACTATTCATCTCAATTCAAGCAAGGAAAAATATATTGGAGTTACTGTTTCCGGATGCTTACTGTTTCTGGATGCTAAATTGAATCAGGTGTCCTTTCCTCTTAAGAAAATTAAGTTGCTTTTGTGCAAGAGCGTTTTAATGAGAACAGAGCCAGCCGACAGTGATAAACGGGAACGACCCCAGAGAGAGCACGTAAGCAGGACAATATGTGCACGTTACAGTCTTACAGCCTATTTTTCACTGACTATTCTGAATGACTTCGCTGTTTCTTAAGGGGCCTATTAATCTCAAATTTAGTTATTACACAACGTTTATTTGAACATATATTCTGAGAATGATGACAGTTAATAAAGGAAATCTTTCACAAGCTGTATTTTTACATATTGTTCCAACCACGGCTCCCAGTCATTTGATGGTATTGATGGAGTAACCTACATTGTACTGAAGCTTTTTTTTTTTTTAAAGCACATATATTCAGATTCTTTTCTAAGCACATGGGGACTCTTAAATAACCGTTAAAATGCATGCAAAAATTCCTAGTACAAAATGGTAAAAGTAAAAGGACATCTTAACTGTTCACAAAAATTGTTTGATGTGCAAACTCACCCTTCTAAGACAAACCAGACACCTTTTAACACTTTTAAAGGCTCAATGCCTAATATGCAATAGTTCTTGCATACCAATCTACATTTTCACAATATGCACAGAGTGGGAGAGAGTAAAATCAATTTTCTTGAGGTGCAAAAAGAATCAAGTAATATTGCTGCTTTTTTTTTCTCCTTAGTATGCATTACTGACAAAACAGTATGTACTTAAAATAGTAGTGTCTGTATTTCTTATTTCTAGCAGCATAACAAACTTAAATGGATTATTTTTGCATCTTCTTAGAAACCTATTTATCAGCTGAAATAAATACATTGATTCAGGTTGTGGTTCTGGTTCCTGGAAAAAGTTTGTTACCTCAAGTGTTACTGGACAATGACAACAAAATGTAAAGACATTAATGAGAAATATATATACTAGTTTCACACTTTTAAATCTGATTTATCATTGAGGTGAATGTGGATTTAAGAAAATGTTTTTTATTTTGTCTTTCTGCAATCTTGGCCTTCCAGGGTATTCAATTTCAATGAAATTCTTCTATTTTATCAAGAAAGAGAACTCCAGAAAGGCAAAGGGTCTTTCCCAAAGTCAGGATGCATAGCAGTAATGCCAGAATGAAACTTATCTCCAGAGAAACCCAGAACCCTCTCTATTAGATACACCACCTAGTTCACATATATTATTTTAAACAAGCATTTGTAGATATATAATAGAAAAAAGGCATTGCCAAAACACTAATAGTGGTTTTGGTGGGGTAATGAGATTATGGATGTTTCTTCCCTTTGTGCTTTACCTTGATTTTTGTACTGATTATATGTTTAGCAGTGAAAAGAAAGCATATAATAAATGTTAGATTTTAAGTTTATTTAGAATTCTAGAGGCTCTCTCTTTAATCTGTAGGGATACCTGGACTAAAGCTAAAGCTATGCACGTATTAGGTGCTCCATCAATGTCTGACTAAAAATTGGCTGAATTGAGGGTAATAACAAGAAGAGACTACCTGAAGAGTCTTCTTTGCTTCATTATCAGTAACTACTCAGAGTAATATACTATGGGTATCACCAGGATACTGGCTCCTAAATTGAAAAAAATATATAATTTATTTATATATAACTTATTAAAATTTCTAAATATCAAAGAGTAAAGTGAACAAAATTTACTTGTTACTAATACTTGACATTACATCCTCTTAAAAGGTCAATTTCTCAATATTCCTGAAATTTAATTTTTCTTAATCTTCTGGGTTGCCTAACTCTGTCATAAAGGAATAAAACAAATATTCCTCTAACTGCTCATTCATTCAATATAATTTCTTAAGTCATTTATTGTCAGGGCCTCAGAATGAAAAAATAACAAATCATAGTTTAGGAATAGAAGACAGACATTTCAATAGCTTAATATAAAATCAGTGGTATCAAAGAGTTGTGGCAGTCCAGAAATTAACTACTAAAATTTCCTTTAGAACAGGCTTTTACCAATATCTCCTAGTGTTACACAACTGCATTTTGCTGATCAATTAATGGAAGTTCTGTTCAGTGCCAACACATGGAATAAGCTCTCACACCAAGACAGAAACTGCCCAAGAATTCCCCTAACACTTTTGTTTAGAAGGGCATCCACAAAACCTAAGTGACAACTTGTGTCAAAGTATCTAATGGGTCTTACAAATCATAGACTCTACCTACCTAACTCTGTTACTTCCACTCTTTTCCATCCATTAGGTCTGGCAATTTCAGAGCTTCTTAAGAAGGCAATGGATCAATTCCTCAGCAGTAACTCTCACCAGCTTTTCATTGGCAATAAAAACAGCTTTCCTACCATCTTCTGGGAAATAATTTACTATAGAACCACACAGCTGCAATGAACTTCTGCAGATCATCTAATCAAGACATTTTCCTCAAAAGAAAAGGAAAAATTTGATGAAATCACTAACAAAAAGTGCCTGCATATCCTAATATGTCTCCAACACCAAAGACTACACAATCTCTAGAGTTTTAGATTTTAAAATCTGTTTTAAATCACATTTTTTACAGGTATCGCCTTCCATTTTCTGCATTAACTTTTGATTTGAGGTCATGTTCATATGTTGTATACCCTGAGAAAATTTAAAAAGAGCTGTGTTGCTGCCAGTGCAAGCATTCTGCTACTAAATGTTTAACAACTAACTGGCTGTCAGGATGGGGGTTGAAGGAAACAACAGTTTATGAGGTGTGCTGATTTGCATAATGTAAAAGCTCCACCAAGGCCAATTTCAAACTACAAATGTGATGTCACTGTGCAAGAAGATAGGAAAGATGGCGTAATTCCAAAAACATAAGAAATTAGAAAAAGAAGCAAATGAAAAGCAAAAAGCATTGGAAAGAAACAATAAAGACAGGAGCAGAAACTAAGGAAATAAAGCTCAGGAAACAAGAAGCAATCCATGAAACTAAAAGCTGGTTCTCTGTCAAATCAATAAAACTGGTATGTGTTTAAAACAAAAATTAGCGATTTTTTTTTTTTTTTTCGTAAAGGGTCACTGTTCAGCTTTACTCCAACTGGTCTAAACTCAACTGGGTATAACCCGCTACAATTCTGATGCTAACAACCTGGAGCTAGTGTCCTGAGTAAAGGTTCAATCTCCCATAAGACCGTCCTTTAGGTTCCTAGGCTACCCACACTTTTGACCAACTTGGCTATAAATTCAGGAGTTCCTATGACCTCCTTAAGTTCAGTAATTAGTAGAATCATTTGTAGGACTCACTGAAAATGCTATACTTGCAGTTTTGTTAACAGGGTACATATCAGCTGCAGTGGGGACTATAATTCTAGCAGCGGGAGGCAGAGGCAGGAAGCTCACAAGTTTAAGCCCAACTGGGGCAACTTAACAACTTAGCAAGGCTCTGTATCAAAATCAAAGAGGCTTAAGATATAGCTCAATGAGAAGGCCCTGATCCCCTGTAAGGCAAAGAAATAGGGTGTGGGATAAGGTGTGGGGTGAAGATATACACAGGGCAAGGTCAAAGAAGGAGCAGATCCATACCCTCTCTTCCTGGAGCCAGAGAACATCAATGTGTTTATCAACCAGGAAATAGTGAGCTTCCATGTCCTTAGTTTTTACATGGGGCCTAATTATGTAGGCATAATTGATTAAACCGGTGATCACAGTAACTAAACTCAATGTCTATAGAGCCTCCTCCCTTTCCCTAGAAGTCAGGTGGCTGAAAGTTCCAACCTGGGAGCACTGGACATGATTTCCTGAAGGCCAGGCCTCATCCTGAAGGACCCAACCTCAGGACACTTAATTAGCATAAAAAAGACACCCCAAGCATTCAGAAAATTCCAAAGACTGAAAATCTGTGCCAAGAACCTAGATAAAGACTGCATATCATTTTTTATTATATGACAGTCACATAAAAATATATTAGGCCGTGTGGTCCATAAGTTCACAAACACTGAACCCTTTTGGTGTTAAATACAGAAGCAGCCACGGGTAATGTATAAATGAATGAGTGTCTGTATTTCAAAAAAACTTTTGTCTATGGACACTATAATTGATTTTTAGTTTTCAAATCATGAAGTTTTATCCTTTTATTTTCTCCAACCATTAAACAAATGTGAAAATCATTTATAACTCACATATACACAGCAACATGCAGCAAGCCTGATATGCCCTGTAAGCCACATTTATCTATATTTGCTTTTGATGCTGACATTAGAGTGGGCATCGCAGTATCCTTTAGGTTATTTAAAAAACAATAATACGAACAACATTATACCCCAAAATTTGAAACTTACATGAAACAAACTCCTTGAAAGACACAACCTACCAAAACACTCTCAAAAAAGAGTAAACGACCTAAATATCCTGCCATATAAAAGATGATGAGTGTATGTTTAAAGAACCTTTGCCCAAAAGAAATCTCCAGGAATAAATGACTTCATTGGTGAATGCTATCAAATATTTAAAGAAAAAATATGAATTTTGTGAAAACTTACCAATACAAAAGGAAAGAAAAATTCTCCAATCATTGTATGAGATTAGCATTAGCCGGATACCAAAACCAGATTAAAACACCATAAGAAAACTGCCAGCCATGCAATAATGAGAGGCACAATAAACCTAACAAATTATACAGAATTTATACTTAAAAAATCTACAGAAGATTGAAAAGAAATTTTAAATCAAGAGATACGATTAGAATCCTCAATATTAAAGTGTCATAAAGTAAAAATTATTAGGAAAATATGTCAAACTTTTTTCATATTGATCTATAGATTCAATGGAAGCCTCTGATGAAAATTTGGACCAACTAGAACTGTCTTACATTGCTGGCATGGATGCAAAATGATATCCCTACTATGGAAAATGGTTTTGCAGTTTCTTTAAAAGTTGTAATTAATAAAAAAGTATATAATTAATCAGATGACCTGGTCATCCCACCACTGGGTATTTCCCAATAACTGATATTCATACAGTCACACAAAAGGTTCTATTCAAATGCTCAGCTTTATTTGTAAAGGCCCAAAACTGGAAAATGCCCAAATGTCCATCAACTGGCTGATGGATAAATTATAATACAATGGAATAGTACTCAGCAATAAAAAAGAATGAACTACTGATATATGCAACAACATAAATGCCTCGCCAAAACATTAATGCTAAGTAGACAAATGCAAAAGATTAAAACTCAGGGCTGTGCTTGTAATTTGTAAATGTGTCTTTTTTAACTCAGTATTTCCAATGCTAACATAATATATACACTTAAATACTCCATGACCTTATCTGATATTCAAAAAAGATACCTTTATTTTATACTTACTTAAAGATGAAAAAGATTTGATATTAAATAGTTTTAGCTTAAAATCATCTTAGGCATTTGAGAAATACTAGAAAAAGCATTGATGATAAAGTCAGAAGATCTGGACTGAAAACAACTTGATCCCATAGTCAGCTACAAAAATTCATTAAATCTAAATTTATTTTAAATGGAAATAATCTCAACTTCATAAAAATTTTGACAAGATTAAATGAGATGATAAATATAAAGTTTATGCTACAAAATACCATGAAGAGAAGGCCTAATAAGCTCACTTGCTTGCTTTTTTTGGGGGGTAGTAACTGAGAATTGAACTTGGGACCTTGCACTTGCCAGGCAGGCACTGTGCCACTGAGCTAAATCCCCAGCGCTAAACTCACTTTCATAATTTAAAATTTAGGTTTTTTCATAATAAAGTCTAACTATATTTTTCAGAAAATACTATGAAATGTTGATTTTTTAAAAAGCAAATTTACTTTAAGAGAGCTTACTCCTATATCATTTACCTCTGAATAGTATGGATCTTCTCATTTTCTTTATCCTAGTTTTTACAGGGCACAGAATAAAGCAATTCTTTTATGCTCTATAAAATCACAGCTGAGGGCTGGGGATTTAGCTCAGTGGTATAAGTGCCTGTCTTGCAAGCATGTGGTCAGGGGTTCGATCCCCCATACCGATTTAAAAAAAAAAAAAAATCACAGCTGAGCTGGTTCAAGAAGAAACTCCAAAGTGTTACACTCAGCAAAATGTAATTTATATTTCCTACAAGTAACAAAGTAATATAGAAAGACATATGTAAGAATGTTAGAGAATATCTTCCCAATTTCCTCATTTTACACACAGGGGTTGGCCAGCAGCCCAGAGTGGGAAGTGATTTGTTTGAGATCCCATAATGTCTGATAGTAGCTACATCAGAATTATGTGGAAGAGCTCCCAAACCCTCTTTTTTCTTCCAAGTCATTGATCTTTATTTAACTTTAATATACTATGTGCATTAGATATGAGTATCAAAAGCAGATGACATGAAAATCATACAAGCACACCAAAAAGATAACACCAGTCAGCAAGCAGTGGAGTGCTGAACTGACTTCACATATGTACTAAGGGTGTCTTTCTGCTGGTGACTGAAGGTATATTAGTTTAGTGAGCCATGCAATAGCCATAGCACTACAACTAATGGACTGCCAAGAGATGATTTAATAAAGGGCCCAGCTGAACAACAGCATGTAACTAACTCTGACAACCTGAGGCTTTCTTCTAGTCGAACATTTTATATCTATAAGAAGATACTCTCAGAAGGTTTCACCATAGTAACAGCAGTCCAAATATTCTTATATAAGTTCAGATTCTCCAAGACCTTAAGGTATGACCAAAAAAATGCTTAGAGACCTTGTCCCCAGATCCTTCTCCAGGCACCATTTGTAACATAAAGATCTAGTTAACTAATTCAGCAACTGCAGTGTGCATTTCTGGTGATCAAATAGAGAGAGAACAACTTCTCAACTTTTTAAATGCTGCCTCTAGATTTTACTCTGAAATGTGAGAAACAGAAATGGGAGACAGACTAAAATAAAAATATTTATTAACTACACATTTCTATAAGATATAGATTCCTTATCTTTACAGCATGGACTAGCTTGGTACAGAGATGAGAAAACAAAAGTAGTGTGTAGAGAGAAAAATCACCAAATGAACAACGATCTTAAAAAATAATAATGCATTCCCTTACCCACTGTTTGTTATAGAAAGGATAGCAGTCAAATGACTCTATTTCAGCTGTTAAACTCAGATATATGATTCACTTTTAAGAATGCTCATTTTTTTATGGCACAAAGACAGTGCTTCCCTTTGAATTCACTAAGAGAAATCTTTTAGGACTTTGAAGTTTTTTAAAAACACAATTATCTATTTAATAGAGCCCAACAAAATATCAGGCAGTCAGCTGTTAACTTACACAAATTGTCACTCATAGTCTCATTCATATCCTCACTGCCCCTTCTCTCCCTTCCCCCTCCCTCCCTCCAGAAATGTATGCACCACATTCATGATGTGGCTTGTCTGAAACAGGTTTATGAAGTAAATTAGTACTTTCTAAACACAGGAAAATAAAGAAGTAACTTAAAAATAATAATCAGCTTTTAAAACTGTGTTTTAAATTATCTTAGAATTGATCTATGATTTAAAACTTATTCCTAGGGAAGTTTATAAATAAAACAGTTAATAAGCATAATGGTATTCTGAGAGTTTTTTGGAAAATTTAATCCAAAATCAAATCATTAAACACTTAATTTTCCCAGTCCCTGGAAGATGGGGTGCCTAATACTTTTTAAAAATTTAAATCTCTAGTTTTAGGGTTTTTAAACTACTATATTAGGAAAAAAAAAGACATCTGCATTTTTTCCACAGCTATTCTTTATTTCCATTAATACAGTGGAGACTTCACTGAAAACTATTACTTAACTATGAATTGCCTGTGCACAAAATTCCTATTAAATCTAATTATTCATAAAGCACATCCTTGCCAAGGAGACTGCAGATAACAGTTGGACTGAAGATCTGTTAGGACTTCCCACCCAGTCATTCTCTGCAATTCTAACCATGATTAGCTTCAGTTCAGAATCCAAACAGTGAACACAGCTTAAGGTTTTCCTAAGATATTCTTTAACCTGCTCCTTCTGCTTTTCTTATATTTGTTCATCTTAAAGCTGAAAGGTTTACATTTTTTAGAAAAAAATGTGGATGCTTTTAAAAAATGTATTCCCTTAACTACCCCTTACATCTACTTTCTAATCCCCAACTCACTCAATTAAATTCAGTGTGAATTTAAATTGCAATTAACATCTTTTGAGGGATTACATGTTCTAATCACAATTATGCAGTGAATATTTGAAACACATACATTTTGTTATATTATCTGAAATGCAAATTGGAGTCCAAAAAAAAGCTGTTTAATAAAAATGTATAGTACTTAAGACTATTATGGACTCTAAGGGACTAGAAATGAGATTTAAAAGAGTAAAAGCACTGATACAAGTATAAAAACAAATTGCTTCACCTCCAAAATCCCTGGAAGTGGCCCCCCTTGGCTCTCATTTATCACAGTTTAAAAACTACTTCCAAGAGGCTTTATTAATCAAACTGAATTTCATTTCTTTCTCCCTAGATCAGTAATGCAAAGTCTTAAGTGAGAGATGATGCATACAACTCTGTACGGTTGGGAGATAAAAATCTATTTTCTTCACCCAAGAATTTACAATGGAATGATTAACTTCTTTGATTTAACTTTTTTCATTCAAACTTGTATTTTATAAACACAAGGAAAAAGCTGACATTTACTAACCACTTCCTGTATTCCAGACAGTAAGTGTTATGGTTTATGTCTGGATGTCCCTCCAAAGTCTGATGCAGTTTTAGATAGGACTTTTTTGGAGGTGGCTGAATCTTGAATGTGAGATTGATTGGTGGTACAATGCTGGGGTTAAGGGTAGGTTATTGTTGGATCAACATACTGATAGGATTGGCACTACCCTAATCCCAGTAGACTGGACACAATATACAGGTCAGAAAGAGTCGTGTCTTCTTCCCTTGCTTGCTTTTGCTGTCTTCTACCACCATGGACTATTTCTCCTCTATGATGCCACCTTGCCTTGAACCCAGCCAATTATGGACTGAAACCTCTACAAATTGAGCTAAATAAAACTTTCCTCTCTTAACTTTGGGCATTAGGTATTTTGTCTTGGAAATAAGAGAAAAGTAACTAAAACTGTAAGTGTCATCCTCAAAATAACCCTACAAGCTAGATGTTATTTCATATATATATATATTATGTAGAATATAAGCCTCAGAGAAGTTAAGTGGTTGGGAAAATAAAATTAAATGAATTAGTAGTGAAATCAGGATTTGACTCTTACACCCAGGCAGTCATCAGGTAAAAAGATAGTATCATTCTGCAAAGGTACAGCATTAGGAGGAAAGCTTAGGACCAAGCACCCGTTTTCAGTTTAACTATCCTCTCAAAAGGCTACTAGATGTGGGAGACCCAAAAGTAAGCATGTATAGAAAGCTGTAAGAAGTGTCAATCTTTGGGCATTCCTGGCTCTTTCTGCAAAAAGTAAGAGCTTGCTGAAAGCCAGTTTACTTTGAGGTTTTCTCAGACAGTGTTGGGCTTTATCATACTTTATCATAAAGTAAATAGCTAGTTAATGCATCTATCCTTAATTTCCTCTTGGTAAATTCTTTTCCTTGTACCCTGGGGGTCTATTTGTGTACACAGCAGATGGTTAGTTCCAAAACTAGGTTTTAGGAAATTAAGGCAAATTCATGTTCTGCATTTCATTCCCCTCTCCTGCCAGTTTCCTGTTAATTAATCTGTTTTCACACAAATTTGCCCCAATACTTGGCCAGTAAACAGAGACTGGTTAGGCTACCTTTTGCTTTTTTCTTTCAGACCGTCAAGGGAGTAAGCACCAAGCTCCATACTTCAACCCTGCAAAGTACTGTTAAATTTTTTAGAAGTTTTTCCTTCCCTTAGCATATTTTTTTCTCATTTACCCATGATCCAACTTCCTTGATCCATGTGATTTGATTTAGCCTAATGTGATAAAAGCCTCTATAAAAGGACAGATATGGACAAGCTATGGTTTATATGTATTCCCAAAATTTCATGAGCTGGACCTTTGGGACAAGTACCATGACTGCCCCGCTCTCATAAATGGAGCAATCCACTCGTGGATTAATGGTTTACTACAGGATTGGCTTTTTCATAAATGCAGCTAGCTCCGGCAGGCTCACTCCATGTCACCATATGGTCCTTGCTGTCACGCTGTCAGATAAGCAAAAGGTCCTCATCAGAAGCTGAATGGATGCAGGTACCAAGCTCCTAAACCATTAGCTAAATAAACTTTAATTCTGTATAAATGACATAGTCTGTGGTACTCAGTTATAGCAATAGAAAACAGATGAAAACAGGACATAACCCAAAGACTCGAAGGAGGTAAGAGGGATATTCCAGTTGATAGTCTACCACCTAAAATAGCCATGCAGCTGCCAGAGGGCCATGGACTTAGCTTACCTAGATGTGAATAAATGTCTGACAAATTTACTTAAATTATTTTAAGCCTCTGTGTCTTTGTCTCAACAATGGATATAATATTATACCTACTTATAACTTGTGAGAATTAAATGAGATGATTCATATAAAACATTAGTACAATATGTACTTAATGAATATTACCTATTATTAACTAGATATGTCATCATGGGCATCATCACATTACTAAGTGCTAAGAACCATGAATCAATGTACAGAATTTCCAGTAAATTTGGAAACTTAGACAAATAAACATTTTAAGTTGGAAAGAAAGAAATAATGGACATTAGGGTACAGACAAGACTTTTTAAAACAAAGTGTTTATTTTTTATAATACAATTCACTATGATTTTAAACTCATAACTTGATAATTAAAACTTATTTTTAGCTGGGGATTTAGCTCAGCAGCATAAGCACCTGCCTGGCAAGTGTGAGGTTGCGAGTTCAATCCCTGGTACCACCAAAAAAAAAAGCATACAAAACTTATTTTTAATAGGTTTTAGTACGTCTACAAAAATATTCAACTTTTATTTCTTTTTAAGTCTTCACTGGGGAGAAAACAAACCCATATAAAGCAGTGGATTCTCACAGTTAGGAGTGTGGTTTGGAATCAAAGAATTATTCGGTGTTGCTTAAGTTTCTTAAGAAGCAAAGCCAGTGGAAGCAAAACCAGGACATCTCCGCCAGCGCGGAAGAGGGCAGAAACCAGCCATTGTGGCGGACATCAGCCACTGTGCCGTGAAGTGCGCTTCCTATCATTTTGCCAGCTCTGACTTTCCTGGTCCCTCTGAAAAACGTCAACAAGGGAAGGATGTACAGAGCATGGTTGGTGGTGAAGACAGGAAAGTGGTCAGGAGGGGCAGAAGAAATTGGAAATCTAACTCAGTCTTTTCCGAGATGCTGAAAAGCACATGGAGAAGGCTTCCTTGACAGCGGTATCAGTGCAAGGTAAGAGAAACCCAGAGTCACCAGGATCTATGAACTCTGATCCTACTGGAATTTGAATACTATCATTAAAATTACCCCAAATATTCAGTTAGCAGGCATTTGATAAATTCCTACAGGGTAATTGGGAAGATTTGTTTTGTTTTAACTTAAGATGTGATCCCTGTCCTTAAAAACCCACACAGAGAGCCAGTCATGGTCGTGCATGTCTGTAGTCTGAGCACTCCGGAGGCTGAAGTAGGAATATTGCAAGTTTGAGACCAGCCTGAACTGTATACAGAGACCCTGCCTCAAAAGACAAAAAAAAAAAAAAAAAAAAAACCCTCACACACAGGAATACAGCATGTATCAAATCCAAAGCTAGTTTAAAGAAAACCAAGAACTCCTTTAAAGTCAGACTACCTCTAAAACAGAATTTGTTATTTACTGGGTGATGGGCTTCTTAATGCAGACATTCCTCGTTTAAAGACCAAGTTTCATTCCTGCATCTAGGGTGTTAAATGAATCAGTCACGAAATAAGGAATTGCATGTAGTATGTACATTACAATATTCAGAACAAAGAAATGGTCAAAGGAAATGCTAACTTGATAACTTTGCTTTAATTTGCATAACTGTGTGCAGTACTGTAAGGTGTAACAGAACATAAACGTACTGTATAGTCAGCCAAAAATACAACACTGTATAAACCAAGTGTACCGCACCAAAGAAGACTCTATGGAGGCTCTATAAACAAGACTTAAAAACTGTATAAAAAAAAAAAAAAAGACAGACGGTAAGGCCAAGCAGTGAGTCGTTAAGTGCAAACAGCGTGCCTCAGTCCTACGTCCACACAGGTAGGTCATTAAAATGAGGAACATCTGTATGTGCAATGGCTATCTTTAGGGCAGATGTAAAACTACACTCAGACAGTAGCCAGATTTGGAGCTTGCACTACTGGTTTGTAGGAGAATATAGGTGTAAAAAGTGTCATTCTTTAACTACTTCTTTATCTGCCTCAGGCTTATTACTTTAATGTCTTTTCTTCAAAGTCTTAACAACTATAGTTCAAACAATGCATTATTTTAAATACCACTATTGAAGAGTATCCTCTCTTTGATAGAGCTCCTCTTTAAATTATCCTAGGTCTATTTCTGATTCTGACATACAGACATGCATTAACATAAATATCAATTTAAATTCTATGCATATATATATGTATATATATAACATACATACATACACACCTGCATATATGTAGATAAACCCATACCATACTCTCCCATTATATAACTAAATACATAACATAAAGACATATTATGAAAGACTTTACTATAGCTACAAAGAAGGATTGCTTAGCTAAAACTGATTCCTTTTCCCTTTAGAGTCAAATGCCCAATTACCTTTCAGAAAGGAGTCTTCTCTCCATATAACACAAAGTACCTACCTCAAGCTTCAGGGAATTTTTCACTAGAGCATTAAAATGATTTTGTATGCTTACATTTTTTGTGAAAGCAATCCTGTGGATTCATTTTAATCAAATGTGAAGTAACCATACTGTTAGCTTACGGTGTCTGCACCAGCCCCCAAATTCCTGCATTTGCTGATCTGTAGCATCTCTGTGAAATTCCTTCTTACTGTAAATCTACACAGCACTATTAATGCAAGCTGGTGTGTGCTGTGGAAATAGCTTGATAGGAGTAACTTCTCAATCTGCAGTGTATGCCAGGCACTGTCCATAGATTCTACTTGTATATTTTATCCCAAAGGCACAGTATTAATTAAGGAAACATAAAATTTGAAATAGTGCCCAACCATATATTGTCATTTGAAGTTACATTTATATAAACAAATGTATTAGAAAAAAAGTACACACTCAAGGATACTTAGAATTATACTATAATTAACATCACCTGGTCCAAAAAGTTCAGCTCAGCATCAGTCACCCAAAGCATCCAAACCAGTCCCTTCCCCAAAATGCCTTTGCTCTTTCCATGTACCCTTGTAACACAACTTTCTCCTGGACCACTATTAGCTAAACATCTATACTTATAATCCTACAGGTTGATTATAGTTTGACCCATGTTGTACCCACATTGCTACTTGGCTGCATAAACTACCCCTGACCAAAGGCCTCGGTAGTAACCCACTTTCAGGAACCCTCCTCTCTCTCAGGAGCTATTTCTCAATAAATCTTTCGGACTCTTAACCTCCACTGTTTGTTAAAATTCATTCTCTGATTCTGGGAAACACAAACTTGACATACCTGACATCTAGCAGGTTGGGAATTATGTCATTAGTTGAGTCCACTCAAATGTTTGCCTTTCACAGTCATTTTGACTTTGAGGAAGAGCCAGAAGTTTCACAGTGCTAAGTATGGTAAATAAGGTGGGAGAGGCTATAACATAATGCTTTCAGAACATGTATTTCCACTGGATGGCACACAGTAGCTGTATTCACTGTATTTCTGACTATACTTTGCAAAGATAACTCACAAAAAATGGACTTTTAGAACTGCTTCATAGAGTGGCAAGAATGATGGGATAAGTGTGCTCAATCAAAGGATGAGGGAGTATTGATGGCAAACTTTTACTCTAATACAATTTACTTAAAACATTCATTACATATGTTACTCACATCTTATAAAACTATTAAAGAACATATCCTGCCATTTGTTTTGAGGAATCTTTAACTCCTTTTAGGTTGAATTGTGTCTATCTAAATTAATTGTATATGTCATTCCTAGTTGGTGAGGGTTGCTGGCATTAAAAAGAAAAGAGGGGGGTATACTTTCATTCAATTGAAAGTCTACAACCATACACATTAAAACAATGGTCTCAGGACTAATAAACATGATACTTGCCATAATGGCAATCAGGTATCATCTTATGGCAAGCTTGTAATGAGCACTCACTTTATGACAGATTAAATGATTTGTCCATTATCTTCTTTTAGAAATTATATTCAACCCACTTTACAGCCAAAGTAAATAAGGAGTAATTTATGGAAAATCAGACAGTTAATAATTAATTAGTAGCATCAAAATTTGAACAGGTTTGTAGGCCGCAAACCCTTACTCTTCACTCAGGTTAAGGTGTCAACATTTAAAACTTCAACAAACACAAAGTGTTGGAACAGCCACATCTCAAATTCATAAACTCATGGAAATATTCTTATTTCCCATGAAACCATTTTCTCACCTCCCAAAGATAAATTCCCTGTATTCCCAAAAGATAAGTTCATGCAATTTGTTAAACTCACATCCAAAATAAAAGAGAAATCTTAAAACAAAGTAAATATTCTTCAGTATTTAAAAAGAAGCATTTCTATAAAATATAATAGGATATCAAGGGGCAACTATTAAAGAGTAATGAAAGTACAAAAAAAAATACACTACTATCCATACTATATAAAGCTGTGTTTCAGTGTGTTAGCTCATCTTAGTTTAAAACAAATCAATGCTAGCCCCTATTTTGGAAACCACTTCCAAGTAGTGTACACATTTCAGTGCTAATGAAAAAGGACAACGAAGCCCAGAAATTAATTAAGAAATGAGTGGTTTTATGCAGCACTGTGAGATGAACTTTCTAGTAAACTTTTTCTCTGTACTTAGAATGAAATCTTCCTACAGATTTCCTTTTCTCATTTATATATCTCTACAGGCCTATTCTTTTTTCTTTTCTTTTTTTTTTTTTTTCTTTCAAGCCCCTTTGCCCTTTCAATCATGAAGCATATTACTCCACTGTCAGTGCAAAGCAGTTCCTAACAACAGGGAACCCAGCTGGGATAGGAAGAGGGCAGCGGGCTCATGCATTAACATAATAATCCAACTGTGTTCCCATAGGCCCTTAGGGCAGACAGCATATTAGGTAGGCCTCCTGTGCAGACCCTGGTGGAAGCTGCCTTATCACCTGCCCATCAACCTGTGGCAGCTATAGCTGGCTCAATAGCACCAGCTCCTGCCAAGCAGTGGTGCCCAATTACCTTACTACAAAAGACAGAAATCCATTTTCCTATGTCTGTTTAATGTACCCCATGCATTTCCTTATTTATGATTTGAATCTACATTTCTGCACCGTTTCTAAGAGATTGACTTATTGCCTTTAAACTTTTTAAAGTCGAGTTTGAAGGCTATTCTGCTGTGGTAGGCAGGAAAGAGACTGAAATGTGAATTTCTAATACAAAAGCCCAAGTTAGTTAAAAAAAAAAAAAAAAAAGCTAACTGCTTGGTCACCAGTTGTCTCAAGATTCTTTCTATCAATGCAGAGGACTACAGGTAAACAGAGGCCCGGATGGCAGTCATCATTTCCTCGAGGGGACTAACAGGAGGCAAACCCTACATCACTGTCTTCTTTCTAATCCAAGTATATAGTCAGGTTTTCATAAAACATGAGTCTTTCTGCATCCTGACCTCATCTTAGTATGAAGCTGGATCACTACAATTAACTGAAGTGGAAAATCACAAAAGATTTTTATGTTTTAATTCTCAAATTATTATTGAAGACTGCACAAAAAAAAAAAAATCAAGTTGGCCCATTGGTTTGCATGTAGGAAAGGCATGCTTCATTTTAATGCTGCTCAGTTCCAGGAGTCTTTTATTTAGTCAAAGTGTGATCTTCCCTTCCACAGCACAATATGTAAGGAAAAGCCAAGGACTGCAGTCAACTCAAAAGGTACATTTACTACATGTTACACAAGATGACCCTCCAAACACCTTAGCTGATATCCGACAGTATAATTCACTTCAGTAGAATTAAGCACAGCAGTCTCATTCCTTAAAGTATTCCTATTAAAAGGTTGGAAAGAAAGTACTTAATGTGACATTTGATTTAATAAGAGAAAACTGGTTCAGGAGATAAGAAAGAAAGAAAAAGGAAGGAAGGAAGGAAGGAAGGAAGGAAGGAAGGAAGGAAGGAAGGAAGGAAGGAAGGAGAGAAAGAGAGAGAAACAGAAAGAAAGAGAGAAAGAGAGAAAGAGAGAGAGAGAAAAAAAACACTGTTTAAAGGAGCAGGATACTATCAATGTGGCCAGGGAAGTAATTTCCACTGATCAAGTATTTCTAAACAAAAATTAGTTTCTAGGAATGCTACATTTTGTTATTTTATGAGTATTTTAATAAAAAATGAATCCTCCAGTTAAACGAAAATACATTTGTCTAAGATTTCTATGAATTTTAAATGTTAAGGAACTAACACTATTATTTAAGTTAACCAAGCTGATAGATTTTACGTACACTCTAATAAGTAAGAATTAAGTACCAAGGGCCATGTCCACACATTGCACTGATTTTCACTGGCAGTTACCACTGGAACCTAGCATTACCAGTTTTTATTAACAGATGATGCTGACCACTGACCAACTTGTCAGTTGTCTGGATTACTTTCATCATACCCAACAGGGTTTTATAAAAGGTAAATAAATACTCCCCATCATACAGCAATCTGTTTGCTCTTTGCCAAACACCTGAGGATAATTCAAATTAAAGAGAAAAAAAAATCCAAGAAAAATGCTTTTTTTTCTGATAAAACTTGAGTTATTTAATAATCTCTAAACAATACATGTCAATGGAAGTATAAATATAAAATACTAAACTATTAATAAATATTAGTGTTATATTATACACATTCCTTTCTTGATCTTTTGGGGATTCCAAAGACTCTATTCTTTATAAATTCTTAGATTCTGACAAAATGTAATAGATCTTTGAAGCCATTAAACTTAGAAGCTTGATTTTTGATTAAAAAATAATAAGCAGTAGTTATGTGGTGCTAACAGGATAAACAGTGGTCTAGCGGTCTAGATTTGAATTCCTTAAAGGGCTATACTTGCTCTCTAGGGTAAACAAAAGAAAAGCATACATATAAAACAGAAAGTCAGTGAGTCCATTAGTAAGAATTTGATTTAAATTTAAGTAGCAACTTCAGGCAGCTGAAGTAATTTGGTCTCTAAAGGGTGGTAGAGAAGGCAATAAGGAGAAAACTGTATCATCTCTAGCATTAGCAAACTTGGGATGATTTGAAAGATTTAAAAAAAAACACCTAAAACAACATAAATGAAGGAAAGTATTATTTAAAATTTTAAGTAGGAGTAAATTCAAAAAGAACATACTGTGAAAGACATCATATTTATGTGTAAGCATGATGTACCAGTTTTAAAATTTGTCCCCAACCCTTCCCATAGTTTCTTGAGTAGTTTTTTTCGAGTGATTTCCTGTATTTGAAATAAACCATGTATTCCTCTTAATTCTACCAAAGCACTCCCTTCTCTCCAGGGAATTACCTATAAGGGTCCTTCCTCTTTCCAGTGAGAACTATTTGATTCTCAAGGATTTTATCTACCTAGTTAAATCTGATATCGATGTGCCTTCAGAATTGGTTTGCAGGTAGTATATTTTGACAATTTTGCCAAGGATAAATTAAGTATGGAATATCAAAATTACATGTTGAAATAGATGCCATCTTACTTTGTTTCCCTCTGAATAGCCCTTCAGCTGTTGAGGCACACAAATTTTACCCCAGGCAAAATCCCCAGGCTACACTAACTGAGCCTCATGTTTTCAGGAAACCCAGGCTCCCAAACGTTATTCCTAGGTATGTGATTATCTACGGGTTGTAGTTTCGTTTCATAGTTAATCATGCAAATACTATTTGACGAAAAGGTAAAATGGTGCAGTTAAAACATTTATTTTCTCTCAATTCTTCATACCGGATTGCCGAGTGAAGACGATAATTAATTTTCTACGACTTCTTTTTCTAAAAAGTTGCTCATTATTTTAGCAATAGAGTTCAACATCACAAGGATTCAAGAGCTGATCGTTTTTACCCACAAAGCATAATTTCTCTTCTAGGACTGACCACTCGAGCAGCTCACTGGCAGCAGAGAAAAGACCCTGCCACCTGCCAAGACCTGATCTTACTACCTGGCCAGTCTGGCTCTCAGGAGTCAAAGATTGATCATCACTCTAAACAGGAGCAGACAGTCCATTCTATTGTTCCAAAGCTCCTGAGAGGATAAATATGACTACTTTAAAACTAGGGAAATATATTCAGTAAGTGGAAAAGGTAAATAAATCAGTTATTCAAAAAATCCTTTTAGACCATTACAGATGAAATGGCAGAGGGAGAAAGGGGGAGAGAGAGAGAACAAATAGCCAGTAAAGCAACCCAAGATAAATATGTGAGGAGGTGCGTGGACAGCAGTACAGTATTGGCAGCTTCTGAAAAACAAAAAGAAGTAACCTTTGGTCCTCTGCTTAGCAAATGCTCATCTAAACTGTGTACTGTGTGTGGGGTTAGGGTGGGACAGGGTGAGGCACTAAGGAGTTCCCGAGGGAGTTCCCTAAGGAGGGGAAATAACCACAGCTCCTTGAGCCACAACACGGTGAATGTGGCACCATCCTCGGAACCACAGTGCAGGGACCATCTCTCAGAGCAAATCTGGGAGCAATCAACTCTTAAGGAACTGACGACACCGTGGTACAGGCAGATGTTTTATGACCGTAAATATTACTTGCTTAAAATAATCCACTAATTGGGGCTTAGAAACGTTAGTGGTACAAGGCTGGAACTCACTCAAGCTGCACTCAAACCTGAAAGACAGAAGGCTGGCTTAATACCGAATGGTGGTGTTCACCATAGCAGGAGCCTGTAGACACAGAGAGAAACACAGGTAGGCAGCCGAAAACACACATTCTCCTTCATCAAGTAACAATAAATCCTGCTCTGAAAAAAAAAAATACGATTGCCTCTCTGGTTCTTTGTGCAAGAAGCTGATTCTAATCTTGGTTCAATAATTAAGTCCAAAAACAAAGATAAATCAATTAATCCTTATAAACTGTTCCTAGGAGCTTTATTTTCTCCAAGGAGTTTACAGAACCCCTGACCACTACACAAAGAACACAAAATCTCTGCACTAAATTGCTAACACATATCTCCAATTAGATTTAAAGACATTTTTACAGCTTGTATGCCAAGTTTATATTACTAGATGTTAAAGAATGCGTTGTTGCACTTAAAAGCATTAAAGCTAGCTAATCACGCTCTTGATAACAATGGTTTATGATTATATCTCAAGGAAAGCAGAAATGAGGCTTTTATATGCTTCTGTTGTTACATGATAATGTTAAACAGAAACAAAAATAAGTAGCAAGATCAACCAAAATCTTTTGTTCTACCTTTTGATAGTCTCATCAAGATACTAAGACATCAAAAGTTATAGTTGGAATAAATTCAGCTAAAAGCTTTTAGAGGCTCTAGAATTAAGAATAACCTAAAACAACACATTTATTCATTTCTTCCAAATTTGTATATATCTAAACAACATAGACCAATAAAGCAAACAGGTAAGGGATAATGAGAATTTTTTTAATTAGCACTTAATTAGTAATGCCAATATGGAGAAAAATGAGTTCTACTATTAATAAGGCATAATAGCCCACCACTGGGACTTATTTTGAATTCATTTTAAAACCAGGAAGCCATAATCTTTTAAAAGTCATCACTCTAAAGCAGTTAAATAACAGTGCTTAAAAAGTAAGGATTAGCAACTTAATAACAGGTCTTTGTACACATACACCATGCAGTTCCTAGCCATTGATTTATAGTTTTAACTTAAAATCATAATGCTCCCTTGCTTTATGATAAATGATGACACACTTGATATCATATCAATTTGGGATAAAAATTACAGCTCAGAGATCTCAATCCAGACATGAGTTCCTTTTCCATTTCCCTTTTTTGAACCATGCGTGTCTCGAAACAACACAAAAGAAAATATATCAAAACAGAAATAAATTCACTAAAATTTAAGGTTACTCCAACAAAAGGGTTAATTAGGGAAACAAATTTTCTCAGACTGCTAATAATGGGAATGACACATACTATGTGCCCATAAGTAATTCTCAGGTATCTTTGATCTCCAGCCCCTCGCGATTTCTGTCGCCTACTGTATCCCAGCCTCTGGGACTCTCTCTGAACCAGACATCTGGCTACTTTGTTGTTTTAGACTAATCTCCTCTCAAGAGGGCTCAAGAAATGACACCAGGCAAGGAGGGTCCTGGCAAGGGAAAAAACACTGCAGTATTCACAGATTTCTTTTTGAGTGGACGATAGTATTAAAATTGTCTTCAAATTTCTACAGGAGTCTTCAAGGTACTGTGTTCTGTGGTTTTAGTCTGGCATAATTTAAATAGGATGGATACAGTAGATCTTTAAGGCCCATCAATCATCTTTAAGAATTCACTGAATGTTAATCATAGGATATTACAATGTGGAGGAGAAAGTTGTACAGAAAAATACAAATCAGATTAATTCTTTACCCATCTGTTAGGGCTGGGTGATGACTGATAAAACAAAGATTTTAATTGTCAGCTGAAGGGTTACAGCAAAATTGTGGGACAATGTCTGAAACTTGGAAATACAGTTGCATGCTTCCTATTATGCCAATTCCCTATTCTATTTTTTCTCTTAACTGAGATTTTTAGGAACCTTAAATACCAATCTGTCAGAAAGATTTTAGAAAATGGGATTCTATAAAGTGTCTCTGAGGCAAATGTAGAGAAAGAAATGATATAAGGTTTTAAAAAATGTCAAGGACAAGTTATTTCTGGAGTCACAGCATCATCAATATATTTCCCAAGGCCAAAAACAAACAAACAAAAAATCAACATCACTGTATTAACACCTTCTTAGGTATTATTGGTATATAAAGAAGGTATTATACCTTCTTAGGGATTATTGCTCAATCCCCTAAATCTATACATCTGAGAAAGAAAAATCATTCACTATTTGCTACACAAACCAAGTGGGACAATTGCTCAACTTGAAAATTTCAATGCTTTATTGCAAAATCACATTTCCTCTATTTCTAATACATGATTACAGATACAAATAATATGTTGAAAATAAATGTTACATTGCAATGTGATATTTATATTGTTCTATAGGATGATGGAGAGCTCACTAGGTTATTAAAATACTCAATACTGGGCTGGGGATTTAGCTCAGCGGCATAAGCACCCGCCTGGCAAGTGCGAAGTCATGAGTTCAATCCCCAGTACCAAAAATAAATAAAATAAAATAAAATAAAATACTCAATATGCTCACGTTTATAGCTAAAAGAAACTCCTTACGTTACATTTTAGTTATCTTTGTAATAACAAAGATAATGTAACAACACAGTGACTTTCCTCCTGTACTATATTTCATAGGTAAGAACTCCAAAATTCTATTTTATTATAGTATCATCTACTCTAACATCCATTAAACTCTAACTGCCATGACAGATGGAAATATTCATAGGAACATATGAAAGACAAACCTATACAATAATAACTCAGTTGTCATTAAGTAATTTCCTATGTAAGACAAAAGAATTATGTTAAGGGAAATAAGGAAGTCCCAAAAGGACAAACATTGTATGACCTCACTTCTATGAGACTTCTAGAGCAGACAATGCCTGCACAGAAAGTGGAATGGTGGCTGCCAATGATAGGGGAGAGGAACGGGGGTTAATGTTCATTGGACACAGAGTTTCACTTAGGAAAGATAAAAACTTTTACAGATGGACAGCAATGAAGATTACATAGCAATGTGACTGTAACTAATGACACTGAATTATACATTTCCAATGATTAAAAATGTTACATTGTTTACATTACAATTCAAAAATATTATCAGAAATATACTATGAAAATTCAAAGACAACAAAAACTCAGATCTTTTTATTTTTACAGTCTATCACCAAAGATGCATAAAGTTTATAAGACATATTGACAATCACATTTTAATCCACACATTTATATTACCAATACAAAAAATGCGAGAAGCCCAATACCAGTGCTGGTACGCAATAGCAAAACAGATGCTGGGAGGAATATCTCCAAAACTTTCCACAGACATATGGAGTTTTGTACACCATAGTAAGAGAACTACAGCTCCATAACTATTTCTCAATATTAATCTGCATTTCTACAAGAATCCAAAAAATGAGAAAATTCAAAACACCCAATGAGAGGGTTTTTTTTTTAATAGTACCACACATTATTAAGTTATAACAGAGCTGGACATGGTGGTACACGCTGTGATCCCAGCATGTGGGAGGCTGCAATAGGAGGATGGCGCATTCAACCCTAGATAATTAGCAAGTGTGCAAGACTCTGTCTCAAAGTAATTAACTAAAAAAAAAAAAAAAAAAAAAAAAAAAAAAAAAAAAAAAAAAAAAAAAAAAAAACCAAGGCTGGAAATGTAGCCCAGTATGATGGTTCTGGGCTCAATTCCTATCACCAAAATGAGAGGGGGAAGGTATAATAAACCCAAATAATTCACCAATGAAAGTACCTAATAGATATTATATTTTAAGTTACATCCAGTGTATTCCCAGTGTCATTATACTTTATTATATTGTTATTCAAAAATGACACCTTACATATTTACATGAACTGTATTGAACTTTCAGCTTCATGCAAACACACCAAATAGTGATAGCTTATATGAGAAATGTTACTTTTTGTGTCATGGAAAAAAAGCCCAGAGGCAGACAACAGGGCCAGCATTGGCAGCTGTAGAGTCATAAGGCCCTAAGCCCCTATGCTTTCCGGTCCACCATCACTGGTATACCGTCTAAAGGGCCAGCAATGTTCTCAGAGCTCTAGTCATGGAGTAAACATTCCAGCAAGGTGGAAGAAGAAGGGAAATGTAGGTTGCACCACCTCCTTTTAAGAAGACCTCCTGAGTGTAGCATAAAACACTTTTATTTACATTTCATATGGCCAAAGAAAACATCAGGAAATCTAGTAAAATGTGGTATTTCAGTTGAGAATCAATGTACCCAATTGAAAGTTGGAGTTCTGTTGTAAAGATGAAGTAGGAATGGATATTAGGAAGCAAAGAGATATGTCCAATACACATATTAACTAGGATCTTCAGTTACATACAACTACTATTATAAGTCAATTGCTTAAAAAAGGAAAACATTTAGGGGCTGGGGCTCAGTAGCTCAAGCACTTGCCTGGTAAGTGTGAGGTCATGAATTTGATCCCTGGTACAAAAAAAAAATTATTACTACTACTGGTATCTGATTAGCATAATTCAGATATAAGAGTAGGTGCTAAGGGGGCTGGGGATTTAGCTCAGCGGCATAAGTGCCTGCCTCGCAAGTGCATGGTCGTGAGTTTGATCCCTGGTACCGATAAAAAAAAAAAAGAGTAGGCGCTATCAATAAATCACCATGATAAAAAAAGAAAAGTAAAACTAAATCAACTTGAGAAAATAATACCCAATTGAGATATACACAAAGGGTCAATTTCTTCTACTTCTTTAAGTATAAACTGAGTACTTAATAAATAATCAGGCAGATCCTCCAGTAAGTTAACATTCTGTGTTATCTTAGAAAAAATGCAGGGAGCAAAACATGACCTTAGGTATAGACTGATGTCACTGATTTTCTATTATCCAACTCCTATCCTTTGTCTCCACTGTAAATAAATAAATAAATGTGTGTGTGCGTGTATGTGTGTGCATGTGTGTGTGTGTGTGTGCGTGTGTGTGTTTGTATGGGGGAAAAAAACCAGAAAAGTGGAAATTTGGGAAAAGAAGCAACAGAATAAAAATTAGGACATGGGGCCGGGGATTTAGCTCAGCAACCTAAGCGCTTGCTTGGTAAGCACAAGGTCGTGAGTTCAATCCCCAGTACCAAAAAAAACCAAAAAAAAAGGACAACTAAATCAATTTCCTATAGTATCTATTCCACAGAGAAAGTAGAGAATTAAATATATATATATATATATATATATATATATATATATATATAGAGAGAGAGAGAGAGAGAGAGAGAGAGAGAGAGAGAGAGAGAGAGAGAGAATCATCCAGGAGGGAGCTGAGTAAAATCTTTTATTTGGCTCTGATTGGAGGTTTTGAGTTACAGATAAAACTCAAATTCCTCTGTTAACCATCTATCACCTTGACTTCTGTGGTATCCAAACAAAGCTTCACAGATTTGTTTTGGGAGGACACAGGCAGGATTACTTTGAAGAAAAACTAGTGACTTAACAGAAACCTCAAAGGGATTTCAGTAGCAGGCATTTGGAAAGCTACTTGTGGTCACAGCAAAAGGAAGCTGCAGCAGAGTCTAAAGAAAGCATCTTAACATCTTTTGGCCAGAGGTAGAAATCTTGGGGTATCCAGATGTTTCCTGGGAACATCTGCTCTCTAGTGCCAGTGCTCAAGGTAATCTGCCCCAGACAGCCTTTAGAAAATACCACAGAAAAAGGTTAACCAACCACATCAGCTTCTGGAAGAAGACTCGGTAGCAGAAAAACACACACTGTTGTCGTTATAAATCCAGGCTCAGAATTTGAAAATCTGAGAACAACCACTTAAGGCTGAAAAGGTTATACCCAGAAGAGAATATAATGATGCCAGCAAATACCAGAGGACCATGTAGGGTCTTTTTGAAAACCCTTTTTGACTGGTTAAGACCTGGTTAGTGGAGAAACTAAAATTCACCAGAAAAGGGGCAAAAAAAAAAAAAAAATCTATGATGAAAGAAAACAAGGAAAATTAGGAAAGAGGAGAAAAGCTCAGAAGATAAAGGCATAACTGAATTATGAAGACAAAAATAAACATTTTTTAAAATATCTGTTAGGCTTGTACAGTATCCTCTGTTTCCAGCCTTATGAGATGAAAAGAAGTGAAGCAACTTAGCCAAAGTAGAGATAAAATACTGATTTTTTTCTTTAGGTATCATAAAACTATTCAAGGTGAAAAATATCACAATGAATTCCTAATCCCCAACATTCAATGAGACAATCCAATACTTACCTAGAAACTAGGTCATACAACTGAGATGTCAAGAGAACAATGATTAATTTATCACTGAT
Organism: Hydrochoerus hydrochaeris; assembly: GCA_004027455.1. Classification (NCBI taxonomy): domain Eukaryota; kingdom Metazoa; phylum Chordata; class Mammalia; order Rodentia; family Hydrochaeridae; genus Hydrochoerus; species Hydrochoerus hydrochaeris. Next base: position 21,414 of record PVLA01007104.1, on the reverse strand, counting down.
TAACCACATCCAAGACTCTCTAATCACTAAGTCAGTCTTCTAATAGCAATAACATAATTGTACAATGTTTTGTCATTCACAAATCTTGTTCAGAAAATGTTAATTTAATCATTTAACAAGATTACACTGAGCAACATATGTGTACTTCCAGAAAATATTTTATATAACCTAATAAACAGAGTGGATTCAGAGGGTGGGGGAGAGTGGATATGCACTAAGAGTTTCTAACATTTCAGGTAATTGCACAAATTGAACATTGTTTGTTTTCTATTTTTCAGTACTAAATTTTTTTTTTTTTTTTTTGGTACCGAGAATCAAACTCACGACTTTGCACTTACTAGGCAAGCACTTGAGCCACTGAGCCATATCCTAGGCCCTATTTTTCAGTACTATAGATTAAACCCGGGACCTCTTGTTGTTGCTATTGCTTGAGGCACATTTTAACTAAATTGCCCATGGTGTGGAGAGGTTAAATTTGCTATCTTCCTGCCTCAGCCGCCCAAGTGGCTAGGATTACAGGTATGTACCACCATTCCTGGCAACTGAAGCACATAAACAAAAAAAGAACATGGTATCTTACTTTCAGATACATTTGTTTGACTAGGATATATTTAGGGTTGTGCTCCTGGGTGGGATGGACTGACTGCCTGGTAAAGTTTGGATCTTTGATACCAAAACAAACTAAAGACAATGGCTCCCTCATGTTTGAGGTATAGAAGGAAACCTCAGCTTTGCTTTCAGCTTCTCATCCTACAAGGAATGGAAGTTCCTGAAAGACACAGACACTTCTCTCCACCTCTTTCAGTGCCATGATGCAGAATACACAGAATACAGAGTACGATGACCCTGACCCACTCACACCACCCAGACAGACGTTCAGCTATTCCATTCAGATTGCGTATCTATGTGGCAGAGCAAAGCAGTAATTTTGCCTCCAAGTCAGTATAGGGAAGCAACTTCTCAGTTCCACTGCCAGCGGAAGTGCAATTGCTTACTTAGCCACTCTGCTCTCCTGCTTCCAAAGTTATCTCAATGATCAGGCCACTAGGATACAATCGGTGAACAGTATCCCCTCCAGCAGACCCGTACTCTCAGATATTCCAGCGAGTCTGTCATCATGACCCTACCTTGGTGGCCTTCCCCAAAAATGTCCTAACCACTGAGAGAGAACCAAGAGAACCTCACTTCTCAGAACAAGCCTTCCAAACTGTGTTTGACTCAAGCTCCAGAGACCTTCCTAGGACCCCCCCATACCATGTACCCTGTTTGCTGTCATACCCACCATTGATGTTCCTGCCAATTTGCCTATTTCATTACCAACCTGAATGAAGCTCCTCATTCCTCACTACTGTGGTAGCAAAACTAAAGACAATAACCTCATCATGTCTGAGGTACAAAAGGAAAACTCAGCTTTGCTTCCAGCTTCTCATTCTACAGGGAATGGAAGTTCCTGAAAGAGACACAGAATCTCCTTTCCACCTCTTTCCCCACAATTCTGTACTACTCTGTAACTACACTACTTTGTAATTACAGATGCCCTTAACTTCACACTACACTAACATCCAAGCATCAGACAAATGGCAAACCACTCACCTTTAACGTGAAACCAACACAAACCTTTTGGAACTTTGTTGATTTTGCATGAGCTAAGATATAATGGAATGAAAGTGTCCTGCAGAAATCAAAATCTCCCACCTGGGGGACTTTCGACAAATCACCTCATCTCTCAGCCCTAATTTGCACAACTACAGAATCAGAATAATGTAATACTAGTCCTATCTACTTCATAAATTAGAAAGTTCAAGAAAATGTAGATAAAAACATTTCATTACATATGCACAATAATTTAAAATGTATTTGTCATAATGAGTTTTCAAAAAAGTATTCTTATATACATTTTTAATCTTTTATACACTGAAATATCCATAAAGAAATCACCATTTATTTTAAATAAGAAAAAGAACTTCCTCAATATTTATTTTTACAATACTGTAGCTATCAAGTATATATCAATGTCTTCCAAAGGCCGAATTATTTTTTTCCATATAAGATATTTACTTGAGTAGATGAGTTTATGATTATCCAAAATTAAAAATGGAAGGAAACAGATTAAATATTCTATTTGGATGTTAACACTTTTGTGTATTCTTTTCACCACTTAATAGATTTGAAAATGCACAATGAGTCCTATAGAATGCTTTCATTTTTTTCCAGGCTATACCAACTATACAGAAGTTTCTTATTTCCACTCATGCATTAGATTCTTATTTCCTTCCAGGTTTTACTCCAGTCATTCTGGAGAGTTGCCACAAAGGACAAAGCAGAATGAATATGAATAACTGAGAAAAGCTAAATATTATAAGATACAGCCAATTTTGTATCATGATTTTTCTATAAAAGTTTAACATAAAACAAAGTATTAACTGAATAAGAATTACTGCCTTAATACTACACATTAAATGAAGACACATACAGGGCTAGATTTAAACAAATTTCTTTTAAAATATTCATTTATTCAAATATGTTTACTGTGCTCCTGATACATGTCATGCACTGTACCAGCTGAAGACATAACAGTGAATATGAAGCACATATTCCATGCCATCTACTGAGAGCATCAACAGGATACAGTCCTCTATGACATTTGCACCAGAGACGCCTTGATAGGGTAAGAGCCATAGGACAGCGGTGAAGAGACCGGTTCCTGAAGGGAGGCGTCCAGTCAAACAGAATACCAAGCCTCCAAGTTCCTAGGGATTATTTCTGACCAAGTTACAAGCATTTGGCTCTATTCTCAGGACAACTTTTATTCTCACCAAGATAGTTCAGGCACTAAGTCATCCGTGGATAGAGAGTTTTAGCACGCACGATCTGTCCTACCTCCAGGCTTAATTTGAAGCCAGGGATAGAAAAAAAGGTAAAGAGCACAGGCTTTGAAGCCAGGGAGCCTGAGCTCGCTTGCTTTCTTTCTTTCTTTCTTTCTTTCTTTCTTTCTTTCTTTCTTTCTTTCTTTCCTCTCTTTCTTATGATCTTGGATACTTTTCTTAATCTCTTTTTGTGTCAGTTTTCTCATCTGTAGAATGAAGATAATAATAGTACTGTACCTATGTCAAAAGTTTAGCATAAGAACTAGAGGAATTTATAGGTATTAAAGCACGGAGAACAAGGCTGAGACGCAGCAAGAACAGCCAGTCACCCTGCTGTGATTGTGAGTGCAGTGTTATCTCTTGCTGTGCAAGTCAGCAACTCACTAAATTCACTTGGGGCAGGAAAAGTGTCTCCAAAAGTTAAAGTACCTCTGGAATTGCACATTGGCAGTCCTGACTTATTTCATCATCTTGCTCTACTTTTTATTTTCTTCCAAACCAGAAATTCAGAAAATACAGGAAAATGCTAGCATTGTCTCATATCTCTACTAGGCTTCATAAAAGCTAAGATTAGGCTTTTCCCAACCAATATAAGGCTCCTTGTTTTAGCAAACAAGCTTCTCAATTAACTCCCTTTCTCCTCTATTGACAACCAATTTACAATGAATAGAGCTTGAAGTTGTAAAATTTCATCAGCCACAGGCAAACTGTTTCTTAAATTGGATTTTTTTTTTACCCTTTGATATATTTTCAAACATAATTTGGACATACAAGATTTTAAAAGAGAATTACATACTTCATCCAAAATACTTTTTTAATCAACCACAACAACAAAAAATATCAAATGAATATATTTTTTCTATTGACTACCAAAGAATGGTAATTCTTATTTTTTACATCAAAATATTATAAATCACTAAATTAGTTATTTTCTTATCACTTATAAAAAATACCCAGCACATTTTGGCTCATAGTTTCAGAGGGTTCAGTCACTGACTGGCCCCAAAGCAGACACAGCATGGTGGAAGGACCTGGCAGGTGACAGCTGCTCAAACCATAGCAGCCAAGAATAGAAGGAAGGGAGGATCTAGGGACAAGAATACACTGTGCCAGGTCACCACCCCAGTGATCTGTGTCCTCTGACCAGGTTTCACCTCCCAACAGCACATTCAGCTATAAGCTTCCCAGTGAGTTAATCCCCTGATAAATCCAGTGCCCTACAATCCAATCATCTTCTATAATGTGCCCCATCTCTGAACATATGAGACACTGGGGGCACATTTTAGACCCAAACCATAAAACAAGAAGCGTACAAATGCACAAAAGGTAGTTGGTAATTAAACGTTCACTGGGGAGCTGGAAATACTTAAACTGGAAAGAACAACCACAAAAATAACATGCCAACAACTTCATTGCACAAATACCATGAATATTTAAGATGGGTTATTTTGACCAGGACTTACTGTAAACTCAAATGAGACCTAATGCATATTGGTTTTCGCTGTTTTAAGGAAAACCACATGAATAGAAAAGCATCTTTCACAGGCTAATGGATTAAAAAAATAATTGGTATATAGAAACATATAAACATGCTTTACATCATGTAGTTAGTTCCTCAGACTGGTCTTTAAGAACTAAAACGTTGTCTGCAGATTTGAGAAAGCATACCATTTTTAAACCTGTGTGAGCTTTTTAATAATGTCTCAAGTTCAGTATTTGAAAAATCATTAAATGAGAAAGGCTTTTGAGCATAAACTCTGAATGATTCCCACAACAGGCTCACTAAAGTGAACTTGCATAAATGAGAAAATATATCTCATCTAAGACACTGTTAAATCTGTTTATTCTGGCACAGTAAATGCATGAGAAAAAAGTCTCTTTCAAGAGAGACAATAACACACAGTTTTGGAAATTAATTCAATGTAAGGGACTCCATCCCTGTTTTGAAGAATTCTATAGGACTTGACATGATTAAGAGGAACTGGGATCATTCTGTAGCTCCCAGGCACTCCTTTACCATTTTTACTGTGGATACCCCTTGTACTGCATTACGGGACACAAAACCAGCCCCACGAGGAAAATTCAAAAATTGGTTTGTTGAGTCAAATACACATGAAAATATTTCATTTCAGGTGAATGTCACAACAGAAATACAAAAAGACCAATAAGTTGTGGAAGAAAGAAAAGATTAATTCTCAGTGGGCATCTGCTAAGGCTTCTGGAGAGGGAGCTGGTACTGGAGCTGGGCCTATGCTGATGGGAGGGGCTTCGATTACTGGATTGGGGGATATGAAAGTCACTGTCACAGGAACAGCCAAGTAAAATGAACTGACCACAGGTAGCAAAAGAATTCATTAGGAAAACGTGGTTTTCAAAGTTGTGCGAGGCTAACGCCAAAGGAACTGTCTGAAAGTTTAAGAGGACAGAAATCACTCTGTGCAGCAGATCAATGGAGCCAGCTGACTCAAGGTAATGTGAGTAACAGGCTTCCAGTGAGGTTTGGGGTTCTTTAAGCTGTGGTTCTCAAAATAAATTGGGATTTTTTTTTTTTCCTAAAAGGCAAAGAAAGAAAGGGAAAGAAAAAAAAAAAAGAAGAAAGGCAGGGCTGGGGATAAGAAAGGAGCTGGGTGGCAAAGCTGTCATCCCAGCCTTTGGGAGGTCACTGTTTGAAGCTAGCCTGGGCTACACAGAGAATTCAAGGATAGTCTGAACTATATAGCTAGATCTTGTCTCAAAAACACAGAGTGAGAGAATAAGAGAGAGAAAGAGAGACAGAATGAGAGAGAGAGAGAGAGAACATAGAAGAGTTGTTTTCAGAGAGCTTTTTGGCTTCTACCTGTGGGATATGTTTAAAAATAAAACTCAAAATTACTCATTTAGAAGGGCCCTGCCAGTTCAATCTCTTGGCAATTGATTAAAGCACAGTTCAAACTCACTCAATATGTTAAAACCATTTCTTTGGGCCCAAATGTTCTTAGCCATAACTAATCTGCTTGAAATCTTAAAACATCTTTATTGCAAGATGTTTTCATTTAAATGACTTAGAAAGCATAGCCTGATGTCCTCATAAACAAGTAAAGTTTAACAGGATCATGTCCAAGTTTGTAGCAATGCAGTAAAGATCAAGCCTGAGTCCTTTAACCTATCTCCACGTTCTTTATAAAGAGACTAACAGATGTCAAGCACTTTCACAAAAAAATACATGTATTATATAATACCCTTTTAGGAAGCATACAATGTAATAAGCAACATAAATTGAGGAAGCATAAAAATCTATAACTAATACAATAAAGTAGATCATATTCACCAAGAAGCAAAGTGCTACATTACCTCCTTTCATTTATATACATTTTTATGTGTTGCTTTTTCAAAATATTTCCATCTAAAACAACTCTTCTGACACACAACTGATTAAAAAGTTGAAAAAGAAAACACTCAAAATAACAGAGTTAGTTAGGGATAAGGAGAAAAAGCTGTCTTCTGAACTTTAATTTATTGACATTTCCATACCTCCATAATTCCATAAATTAAGAACAAGTTTCTCTACCTCCAACCGTAATGAGTTCATAAATATACATAAACACAGGTGTAACTGGCAGGTAATCAATGCACACGTATGCTACAGAAACTAAAGAAGGTATATGCAAAAATTTGGAAATAGCCGGTTGTGGTAGCACACAGCTATAATTTTTGCACTCCAGAGGCTGAGGCAAGAGGATTGCTGTGAGCTCAAGGCCAGCCTGGGCTACATAATGAGTTTAAGGACAGCTGAAACTAATTAGCAAGATCTCGTCTCCAACAAATACACAAATTTGTAAATAAAAGGAAAAATAATCAAGTTCTCTATAATAAGAAACAAAAAATATGCACACTAATCAGGTAAGATTAAAATTTTAAATGTGTTCTTAATGCTTTTTCAAACCCCTTAGAAATCCAGGGAGTCTCTTTTAAAAGGATGTCTGATGCTTAAAATACAACTAATCAAAAATAAAGCAAATTCTATAAAAAATATTTTATTAGTCTTGTGTGCACACATTCTGATACTGAAAAAGGAATTAAATCAATAACAAAAACTCAATGTTATGGAAAGCTGTTTAAAGGAGATCTGGCATCTGACAGTTTTTGTGACTTCTTTTCTGGCAAGCAGGTAGGAAGATTTTTTTAGGCATATAATAGGAGAAATATTCTGTAAAACCATTCAATTCCACTCATCTGTTTCCATGCTAAGAAACTTTTAATTGGCTTCCTATACCATAGCCTTCCAGAAGGTTACCTTGGATATCTGACATAAATATACCATGTTATAAAAGGGACTATAACAATATTGAAGAGAATCTGTACTATAAAGTAATAAATGGGGGTTATCCAGCTATTTATTGAAACATCAATCATCTACCTTTTACTAATTTACTATTTTATATTGTTTACTAAAATTCTATAAATGTACTATACATAGCAATCACTAATAAGCACTCAACATGTATGTCTTAATCAGCAGATGAAGTGAGCACATCAGTGAACTCAGAAGATCAAATTCTTCAAAAAGCAATAGTAAGTACTCAGAAAATCCTGTAATTCCATCAGTAACAAGTCACTGCCTCGATAATAGTGATGGCTGCTTGATATGTTCCTTCACAATTAGCAGGTACTTCAGCATACAAACCCTGAGACCCTTGGAAGCAGTCCTAGAAATTGACATATAAATATTTTACTGAACACATATTTTGATTCCAAGGCAAAGCTTTCTATGCTCAACATAATGTGATGACAGCAAAGGTGGTAACACAGTGCCACATTTTAAACTGGAATTGTTTAAATGCTTCTCACCCAATATTAGAATAGTCCTAATATCTGAGGCATGGTTGGACCTGAATAAAGGGGTCACTTGGCTTTAGTTGTAGAGAAAAGGACTTAGAAACAGGAATCTAGATGACAAAACAATGTTGGACAGGGAAAAAAGCCAAAAAAGAAAAAAAGTGATGAGAGGCAGAAAGAAAATTAGGAGACAACAGTATTGGGAGGAAGAAGGAAGATAGAGGCAAGTGAGCATGATGTCAAAAACTACAGTAAAGTCTTAGGGGATGAGAACTGAGAATAGGCATTGGACTCAGGGATTAGAAACTAATGCTAACCATTAAGATTAGCAAAGTAGAAATGGAAGACAAACTAAAAGGCATTAGGGTTAAATGAAAAAATTCTAGGTAACACACAAAAACCTGGAGAAATGTCTGTATGTTTCAGTAAGTTTTTCAGCCACTTAACACAAACAGTCAGCTCTCCCTCAACCCAGAAGACCCAGAGGTTAAAGTCAAAGGTAGGGAGAGAAGAAGAGCAGGGCAGAGGATTTTTTGCTGCTCTTACCACTACTCCTGTTTTCATCTGTCAAAGAAACCTGTTACGGTTTCCTAGAGAGCGCATGAGGCTGGAAGCTGAAAAATATACATCTGCCAGCTTGTAAGAAGGCTCCAACACTAACAGCATTTTTCAGACAGAAGATTCCTCCAGGATGCCATTAACCTTCCACTACAAGTGAAAGCAGTAACCCCATTTAACAAGAGAAAGTGAGGAAGAGAAAAGCTAAGTGACTGCTGAAGAGGAGACAGTGACTGACACATCGGGTTCCTTCCTGCTGCAAGTCCTCCCTCTCTGCTGATTCCATCCACTCTAACTGCCTTTATAAATGTTTCAATGAATTTTATCTTCATGCATTGGATTAGCAAGACCAACTCCCCACTGATAACGCAAAATAACCCTGAAATGTTTCCAGACCTTGCCGACATTGAGCTTCCACTCTCCATTTGGACTGTGATGATCTTGATCTTTCACCTTTGGCAAAACTCTCACAGCTGTACTTTTAAAGTTAGTGAAGAGTCTGCTTTCTAAGCAGCAAGAAAACCTTTTTCAAATACACTCAGGCTGCCATGACTATCTACGACATAAAGAGTTTACCACATGTAATAAGTTTCTTTGCTCAACAGACATTCTTAAACTTTCTTTGAAGAGATTTGGTCACCAACTTTACTGATGAGCCTTGACACATATGCACACACATGCACACTTGTGCTTGTTACTTTTCTTCTACGCCAAAAATCAAAATATTTCATTAAAACATATATGAAATTGACCGTGACTATCAAGGAATGCTAAAATACCTGATAAATAAAATATAATTAAAATATCGGCCCAGTTGTTATTTTTATATTAAAATAAGCACACTGTCTGAATCCTATCCTAGGGTAATGCCTCCAAATAGCAAACACAGTTCAGATTCCCAATGTAAGTGAGACTCAATCCACCCAGGTGTGTTTTGGGGTCTTTCTGTACATTAAAACAGTAATTAATGATACAGGCCAATGCAAGGGTCGGGGATGTGGCAAGCATGAGGCCCTGAGTTCAATTCCCGGTACTAAAGAAAAAAAAAGCCAAGGTAAAACAATTTCACTCTGTTTGTTCTAGTTTTGGGAAATTTACAACATGAAACAGGTTTTGAATAGTGTAAGATCATACTGACTGTAGGCTTCGCAAAGGCAAGCTCAGATTGCTGGCATTCAGAAGACAATATCCGAAGTACAGCATTTTAGCGACCAAGTGCTAAAGCAGAGAAGAGGGTCTCAGAACCAAGAAGCAGTTTTCTAACTCCCTATCCTTCTCCCCACCCTGCCCCATCCCACAATTAGAGACCCAAGATCGCTCTTTAGTCTCTTTCAGGGTCCCCTAAAGATCCTCTTGTGACAGGTGTCCTGCCCCAAACTGGAGGTTTGAGAGAAAGAAATGTCTTACAAAGACAGAAATGATTCTGAACACCGACCTTACTGACCTCCCGTCATTTATTCCCATTAGGTCACACTTCCTTTTGCCTAACAATGTTTCGCCATAACTGTCCACTTTTTTCTTCAGATAGCATAAAAATACAGTTTTCTCTGAGACTTTGGGTCCTCATTTCTGAAGCTGCCCATGTCATATAAAACTTGGGTAAAAACAAATTCATTGGGCTAGGTATTTAGCTCAGCAGCATAAGCACCTGCTTTGCAAGCTCGTGGTCGTGAGTTAGATCCCGGTAACAAAAAAAAAAAAAATTCATTGCGCTTTCCTCTTGTTCATTTGTCTTTTGTTACAGATGACAAAATGAGTAAGCAGATTAGTTTTTGTTCCCTACAAGACCTTATGCTCCATCCAATTCCCTAAGATAAAAAAACGATGTCTTGAGGAAAATGAATGTTTAACTGCATTCTATTCCTAAAGTTGGAAAGTGGGCATAAAAAAAATCTACAGTGCTTTACAATGGCCATATGCAGTTAACATATCCTTCATAGACTAACAGATTTTCTGTGTTTAAAAAAAGAGACCTAAACTCCAGCCAGCAGACACTTTAATTCAGTAGGTATAGGGTGGATACAAAGAAATTAAGTGTATTTTTTGAATCTACCCAGGTAATAATACTCATGCAAGAGATACATGAAATTCATTTTGAGAAAAAAAATGAGCAGATCCAAATAACAGGCCTATAATCAATTCACTGTTATAAGTGATACAGGTGCCTATTTTCCTGGCTTCAGTTACCAGGCTTAGCTTTAAACACAGATAACTGAGTTTAGCACAAATGCAACTCTTAGATCCGAATAAGAATTTTTGCCTAAACTGCCCTTGCTTTAGCTATTAAAATTCTAATTGCTTCTTTTTCTTTTTTTGTTCACAATTTTGAAGACAGAAATCATTAATTGTATTTCTCTCCTATCTATTTTAATACTAGGGCCTCAAAATTTTGTTATATAATTCCACAGCATTACTGAAGAATAAAGACCTGATACTTCACATTTTTAGGAAACAGCTTTTAGCTGAATCCTTTTCTAAACTTGCAAAAGAAACACTGAGGGTTAAACGTGTAGCTCAGTGATACAGCACTTAACCTAGTATTCATTTGATGGCCAGTACCACCATAAGAAAAAGAAGGAGTAGAGGAGAGGTCAGGGGCAGAGAAAGAGGAGGAGGAGGAGAAAGAGGAGGAAAAATGGAAGAGGAGAAGGAGGAGTAGAAATAATACTGAGGTAAAAGTAGACTGTACATCTTTTTTTTTTTACCAGGGATCAAACTCATGACCTCTTGCTTGCCAGGCAGGTGCTTTAGCCACTGAGCTAAATCCCCAGCCCTAGACTGTACATCTTATCTCTACCCTTCTTACTTTTTGACTTGAGCAATAGTCTTTGTACTTGGAACTTTCCAAGGCTTTTTCTTAAAATGCTTAAGACTAGGATTCTATCTTTTTTCCCTTAAAAAATAATTACCAAAGTTTGTTGTTGTTGCTTATTTTTTAATTGGGATACATGGGAGAGATACTGCTTCTCAAGTAGTTAGATGGAGCCAGTAGGAGGCTTCGCGCTGGTCTTGAAGGAGTCAAAGAGGGTGGCATAGTGGGCCATGGAGAGGTCTAACAAAAAAAGGGTACCAGTGTCACTTGCTTTGACAGAGATGTCTGGCAGTGCAGTTAGAGTTTCAGAGCAGATGTCTCAGAGCTCAACAGGTCTCTGTCCTACAGGGATACTCTCATAAAGACCCCAGACCTTGTCTCTCTCTCTCTCTCTCTCTCTCTCCAAGGGCCCCATGAAATGTAGATCCCACTGACCAATAAGCTATATCCTTAAAAACTGAAAACAATTTGATTTTGACAATCTGAGAAAAAAGCGAGTTCTATTCAAATACTGTGTAGATCCAGTATGAACTAAGAGACAGCAAGAGAAGGATACACTAAATTACAGTACCACTCTTCAGTTTGGTCTTTTCAGGGAAAGGCAGGGAAAATCCTTGCCCCATACGTCAGCCACTGAGGTGACTGATTAAAGGCACTGGAGAACGGATTACTGGAGAGAGAGGGTAGGCCAGCCCAAACTCCCACTCCTACTCTAATGAACAAGATTAAAGGGACCAGCAAACTGCAACACCCTTGTCCACAGACATTTTCATCTTCTGCAGGGAACCCTGGGTGATCCTGGATATTATGAGGGAGCAAATTCAATTCCTTTTGGATACAGGAGCAGCTTACTCCACTATAACTTCCCTTTCTGAAAAACCCTTCTCTAAATCTGTAGCCATAATTGTGGGGGAGGGGAGCACTGGTCAGAGCTTCTTTGCTTCTGCTTTGACATGTCAATTTGAAGGTCAAATTTCAACCATGTCTCACTCCCTTACTACAAAGAGATTTACTAGCAAAATTTGGGGTAGTTCTCCAGTTCCAGGAAAGACTATAGCAGATTTTATCTGCTGAGTTTATAGCAGGACTCCCTCACCTAATTAGTCAATAGGTGGATCCTGCTGCAATGGTATAACAGATTACCTGGGCAAATGCAGCAATGCTGCTAGTCAGAAAACTAATAGAGTCCAGCCAACTTCCCAATGGAAACCAATATCCAATCAAAGAAGCTCATGAAGACTTCCTGCCTCCCACAGCCAGGTTTCTCAAACATGGCCGTCTGAGGTCTTGTTAGTCCTCTTGCAATACCCCATCTTCCCCACAATAACATCTTCAGGAGAATATCAGATGGCAAAAGACCTTGGCTTGTGAATAAGGCTGTAATGCCAATCCACCCTCTAGTGGTAGATCCATATACGATCCTCTCCTAGATTCCATGGGACACTAGCTGGTTGACAGTCTTGGACCTCAAAGATGCTTTCCTCGGGGCTGGGGATTTAGCTCAACAACATAAGCGCCTGCCTTGCAAGCATGTGGTTGTGACTTTGATCCCTAGTACCAATAAAAAAAAAAAAAAAGATGCTTTCCTTTCTATTCCTCTCCATCTAGATTCACAGTTCCAATTTGCCTTTAAATGGAAAAATCCCATCTCAAAGAAAAAACACTATACTTGGATAGTTCTCACATAGGATAGGATAGAGATAGCCCCTATCTTTTTGTTCAGCCACTGGAAAAGGATTTAAGGAATCCAGAGCATACACACAGTATGTTGATGATATTCTAATCTGCAGCCCAACTTGGGAGCTATCCAACCACAAGACTATTTGCAGTATTTTCTAGCTAAAAATGGAAATAAGTCGCAAAGGAAAAGGCTCTGATATTTAGAATCCAATGCTTAGGATACATTTTTACACTCAGGAAATTATAACTATCTAGAGATATACATCTATATGGGCTATCTGTGATCTTAGCCTCCCTGCCACCAAGCAACAGCTTTGTCCCTTCCTTGGAATGGTTGGCTTCTGCCAATCTGCATACTCAATTAAGGAAAAATGGCAAAGCTTCTGAATGTGCCTGTCAAAGGTCATTAGTCTGAGCCCTTAGACAGACAAAGATGATAAACAGTGCTCTTCAAAGAATAAAACACACCCTCACTCAGGCTCCAGAGCTAGAAATGCCTGACTGAAGAAAACTCTCTTTCCTCTATATATCAGAAAAGAAAGAACTTGCTTTTAGTGCCTTGACTTAAAGCTGCTGGGGCAGGAACCTCATCCAGTGAAATATTTTTCAAAAAAGTAAGACATAGCGGCTGCTCCACGGACACCTGTCTGAGGATAACAGCAATTACAGTTATGCTAACAAAGAAGCCACAAAACAAACTTCAGGACAAAAACTAGAAGTCCTGACTCCTTATCAGGTCAGGCCTACTCTTGAGACAAATTATTTGTGGATGACAGAACAGCTTGCCAAGTACCGGCCCATGCTTCTGAGCTTACACAAAGACTTGCACTACTCTTAATCCTCCCTCTAATGCCTACAGGCTCACAGGTTAGCCTCTCTTGTGAACAGGTGATTTTCTGGGGGACAAAAGCAGGCAGAGCACAAGTCATGTGCTCCTCCAGGAATGGACAGTTTTCCAAGAAAGCGAAAAGCAGGGGATGTAGATGCAATTCACTGCAGGTCCCTGAAGTCAAACACCTGTCTCCAGGACTTCTACTGAGAGCTCACACCCCTTACTCAGACATTGATATTAGAAAAATGCAAGACACTAAATATTTCACAAGTTCTAAATATGCCTCTCTGGTGCGACAATATGCCCATTCAATAATCTATAAAGAAAGGGGCTAATAACCAGCCTATAAAGCACAACAAGAAAGTCTGCAACTCTTGGAGGCAGTCTATCTTCCCAGGCAGGTTACGGTCATTCATTGCAAAGGACACCAAAGAGACATGTCTGAAGTCTCACTGGGAAAACAGAAGACTGACAAAGGGGCAAAAAGGCAGCCTTCAGCTCCTTTGGACTCCAGCCTTATTCCCAGTTCCTGAGGAACCATTAAAACCAGCCTAAACACCCCAGAATGATCAGTGGGCCTTGGACAAGGAGGAATTAAAAGCTTTGATGGTATTTGAAAAACAAACTAGCTGTTCCTCAAGGAACACAATGAAAAGGTATTAAAAAACCTTTCATGATCCTTTCCATATAAAAAGAGAAGGTACATGGCAAATGGTCAGATTTCCACAGGACTAAGACTAGCAGCAACCACCTGACAGGTATGCGAAGTGTGCCCACTCTAACCTTGCCTCCAGTAACCCTGGCAAGGCCAGACCATTTCCTTTGTTAGAACCTATACAGAGGAGAGGACCAAACCCTGGAGAGAACTGGCAATTAGACTTTACCCATATGGAGCATTTAAACAGATGTTGGTCCTAACTGACACCTTTACAGGCTGTATTGAAGCCTTTCCTACCCATTCAGGAAAGGTCAGAGGTAGTCAAGGCACTTCTGAAAGAAATCACCCTCAGATTTGGACTACTCCAGTCCTTTTGGAGGGAGAATGGGCCTTCTTTTTTCCCTCTCAAGTAACTCAGGAGGTGCCAAGGGCTTTAGGGAAAAAAATATCATCACCATTCTGCATGGATTCATAAATCTTCTGGAAAGGTTAAAAAAGCCAACCACACTGTAAGACAAACTGGCAAAACTTTCCCAAGAGACTCCTGGGTCTTAGATCTAATGATTGCCAATAACCCTTGTGAAGATCCAAAATATCCCAAAAGCTGGGTTAAATGAGTCCATCTGAGATGCTAAATGGGAGGCTTTTTCATATTCTGATATGTTAGTGGACCCAGAGACCATAAGGTTCTTTATGGCATCTTATCAGTCTGAGCCATATAAAACAAGCTATCTAACCATATGGAAAGGAAGAAGTCTTGCCAGCTCCTGGCCCAGGGGGACCACCTAGTGTATGCCCTGGAGAACAGTGCTTATTAAAATTTAAAAAGATCAATTAAAGCCAAAATAAAAGGGGCTCCCTTTCAGAGATCCTTGCCAAACCCACTGCAGTAAAGGAGGCAAAACAGGTAGCTGGATTTATCCTTCTAAGATAAAGCTGGCCCTACCTGAACTGTCTCAGGGGAAGGACCACACAAAACAAACAAACAAAAAAACTATTGTGATCCTCTGGAAGATATGAGGCTCCTCTTCAAAAAGCAAACTTCCAGTATGGCTCCAAGTACAAATAAGTAGAGTCACTAATGACCACAGATGTACCACAGCTTAAATGGGAATCCATTCTGGGACTCCTGCTTTTAACTGGATTCATAATGTGGGCAATCTTACTGGGGCTCCAACTCTCAGGCTCCTGGTAGTTTATCTAATATCCCTCTTTACCATGCTTTCCTCTCCACAGTAAGCATGGAAATAAACTCCCTTTCAAAACTGCTCCCAAATAATGTGAAAAGATAACGTGTCTAATTGATGAATCTATTATAGCCCACCTTTTAAAATAGACAGCACAATATTCTGTCTTGTTCCTTCTCATATTTGGCCAATTCTTACTCAACTTAAGAGTAAAGTTTATTTATTCACAGCTTCAGGTGATGATTCAGACTATAGCCCATGATTCTCCTACCAAATTTACCTAGCTTTCTTCCACTGAACAGACAGCTTAACAATTCTTGACAGGTACTAATTCTTTTATTGTCTTCTGACAGGTTCTTTCCAGCCTAGCTGTTAAGCCCCAACATCCCAAGGTAGTTAAGAGCACATAATTCCCGGTAGGTAGGACCTACAGCCTCTTTCAGCAGGAAGTAGCTATAAAAAAAAAAAAAAAAAGAGACCTCCACTCTTTCAGCATTCCATAACAAATTATGGAATCTGTTACCTCTCAGGGGTAACTGATTAGAGCTAGGACAAACCAGTTAAACAACTGGGAAAAATCTGTCAAAGTCATGGAGACCCAGAGCACATGATCAGAATACAGGATCTAGGATGCCTCTGCAGGTCCTGAGCACTGTTCACAAAACCAATGTGAAAACTGCTATTTTCCACTCCTCATTTGCATCTGGCACAAAACAAAGCAAGTCTTCAATAGAATGATTTAAATCTGGCACCATCCCATTAATAAGAAAACTGTCACATGCCTTATTTGCATGAGGGAAAAGCCAATTCGGGAAGTCCAGATTCAAAAGCCCCTTTCCCTTTATCCTCAGGGATTCTCTGAGTCTGTTCACCAGCCTACTCTCACTGCACGGAGTGCACTTCTTTTGCAACAACTAACACAAAGGATATAAGTTGCTGTGAGGTTTCACTGACAGAACAGTACATCTATCTAAAGAAACACAGGGACTACTCCAGGAAGTCAAGGTGATGGCAATGTTCTGAGGAGAAGCTGGGGTGGGGGAAGCATTGATGAAGACCCTGCCCAGAGAAAGCTTTGCTACCCACTATCTCACTGTACTGCCTTTCCCTCCAACAAAAGCCCTTGGAAGTCAGGCACAGTGAAGCATGCCTAAACCCAGCTATTCTGGAGGCTCTGGCAAGATGATCCCAAGTGTGAGGACAGTCTGGACAACTTAGTGAAACCCTCTCCCTCAAAAACATAAAAACTAAACAGGGAGGAGGATGTAACTCAGTGTTGGGTTCAATCTCTAGCAACACAAAAAAATAAGAAAAGCTGGGGATTTTGCTCAGCAGCATAAGTGCCTGCCTTGCAAGCCCGTGGTCGTGAGTTCAATCCCCAGTACCACTAAAAAAATAAAAAATAAGAATAATAAAAGAAAAACAAGAAAACAACTGCGAGCTTCTTAATTTGCCAAGATGGAGTTCTGAAGTCTTAAGCCATCTTCTTACAGTCCCAGCCCTTGAATAAACCTGAGTCCTTCCTACCCATTCTAACATTATGAATATTGGCTTTCAAGTGGCAAGCCTCCTGGCCTGTAGTGCAGTTATGATGTGAACACTGAGGCACTACGGTCTATGTAGGCAGGCTGAGCAACACAGAGAGATGGACTCAGAGCTTTCATTAAACGGTACCTGACACGAACACAGCTTTTAGACCTTTTAATAAATCTACCTGCCATCTCAGATTTTATTTTTTCTAATATATTGTAGGAAAGATTGTCTCTTACATTTACTTCAACAAAAGTCTATATTCAGTTACCTGATAACACAATTTTAGAAAACTATTAAATATGAAATTACTTATCTTTACTTGTGTATCATTTTCTTCTATAGTCTGAAATGGTCTATTCATTTCACATCAGAGGATGTGACCAAACTGAACTACGCAAATTTTATTTCTGGAGTTTTTTTCAAACTTGTGAAAAATTATACATTAATGCCAAGTCTATAAACATCTTTGATAATCATGAAGTTAAACAATATAAGCATTTAAGGGCCAGGGATATAACTCAGCAGTACAAGTGCCTGCCTGGCAAGCACATGGTCCCTAGTTCGAGTCCTGATATTAAAAAAAAAAAAAATTTATGAAACAAAGCAGGTACATTAAAACTTTGGATTATACATAACTTGTTCTGCAACTGTTCCACAAGACAAGCAAACATTTCCAATAAATTTTAACTTGATAAAGGACTGATGTAATAGGAGCAATGCATGACACAAAATGTCACATGATCACTACTGAACCAATGGTTCTTTCTCTCTTTTGCTGTGGTATCATGAATGATCATCTCCCAACAGCAAGAGGTTTTGGAGGCGATCTCATCTGCAGAGGAAAAGGATATAAAGGCAGAAGAATCACCTCAAATGAGATTACAGAAATCTGTCAAATGTAGGAAACTGCAAAATTTTGTAGAAAAGTACCACTTGAATAAAGTGGTGTGAGCAATGAGTTCAGTTAAGGACAATGCAATGTCACATTTCTGTAAAATCCTCAAAAGGAGACAAAGGTGAATGTCACTGGATAGGTTCCTTGTTAAAGTTGCACAAAAAAATTAAAAATTTCATTGAGTCAACAGAGCAATGATTGAGTTAGTGAGAGTGAATGTTGTCTTACACAATAACTCTCCTCTCATCTCCCTCACACCAGCCACAAAGGTTTTCAAAGATAAGTGCATGTTAATTTGTTAATTTTTATTAAATGTTTTATATTTTCTTTATTATTTTGTACTATATTACAGTATTATAACCATTTTATATGAGTATTACTTGGTTGTAAAACAAATCATCTGAGTTTCCATTAATTCTTATAGAGAAATTCACTCTGATATACAAGGGCTTTGGGTTATAACCATGTTTCCAGGATGAATTATGTTCACAAAGCAAGGTTTTGCTGTATTTCTAAATTCCACAGTATGAAGGAAACAAAATACCAATAAGTCAAATAATTAGTGGGGAATTAATATGTAATTACACATCAAAGAATTCAATTGCATGTATTAATGTCAAGAAAATGGATGAACTTTGAACTTCTGTCAAAAGACATTTGAAAACAAAATGGTATTTTCTTCTTTAAATGAGTGTAGCTTATATACCTCTTAAAGAAATCATGATAGAAAAAATGAGATAAAAGGCATATTTAAACCAGTTAACACTGGTCCTAGCTAAACCCAAAGAGATCCCTTCCTCAAATTCTTACATAGCAATAAAAAGAAAACTATTGTGCAAACTAAACCAAAACTTCTATAACCTGTCTCTCTTACTAATTATGAACTGAAATTACCTGGCATAATGAAACCTTGGTTAAATCCAACTATCTGTCAATTTCACTCTTATCCTAAGAAGCTCAAAGTGGCTATGAAAATATCCAAACGCAATGCCCTTCTCCACTATAACGCATGTCAACAAATCAGCTGGGTACGCAGTGCTTCCTGGCAATCTTACCTCTCCAGTTAACTCTCCTCATCTAGATGGCTACTGCATACTTTGTCCTCTCAAACATTAATACTATCTACTCCATCACCACCACTGGCTGCTGACCTTGCTTCCTACTCTACAAAGTCATCAGGGGGGAACTTCCAACTCTATTTTTACCCACCTACTTGCATCTGTATCTAAGCATTCTGCCTTCCTTCCAATTATCATGAATAAACAGTCTAAGTTCCTAATAAAACCTCAGAAAACCTGTATCATTTCTCTCTCATTCAGTGCTAGCCTAGCTCACACTTAGGTCTCTCTCTCTCTCTCTCTCTCTCTCTCTCTCTCTCTCTCTCTCATCAGTAGTTCCCTCTATAATGAACCATTCTCATGCTGATAGAAAAAGTCATTTATATGCTTAAAAAATTGTTAACCCAATACCCCTACTTAAATACAGCACCTTTCTCTCTTCCCTTTTATGACAGATGACCTCAAAATAGGCTCTAATTCTCCTCTCTCCATTTTTTCTTGAGCCCACTCCAAACAAACTTTTACCCCAATGTATCCCCAAAATCATTCTAGACAAATACCTCCATGTAGTACAGTGCAATAATTATTTCTTAGAATTCATTTCATACAAAATATGTCAGCATAAATTTTACACAGTTGATAACATCCTTCTTCAAATATTTTCTTCTCATTGTTTCCAGGACACCTGATTTCCCTAACTCCATCCTCTCACTAATTATGCTTTCTCTGTTGCTTCTGTTGATTATTCTTCCTTACCTGGGAACAAGTGCTCACTCCTGGGACCTCCTCTCTTTTCTGTCTATGCTCTCCTCCCAAATAATCTCACCAAAATTTGGCTTTAATTAACATTTATTCACTGATTTATCCCTCTAGTTTAGAGCATTTCCTGAACTACCAACTCCAATATCTGTAATTCTTAGTTGACATGTATATTTGAATAAGTAACAGGCATTTTAACACATCAAAAAACAAATAAATAAGTCCTTGATCTTAAACAAGAATTGGCTGACATTATAAATATTCTCCAATATCCAGTTATCCTCTCCCAGGCCCAGAAAGTATACCTGGTAAGAATATGTGACTTGCTCTGGTCAATTCATTTATTTACATTTTTATTTTCATTACCACTTGTTTGCAGTACATAAAGATTATACCTATCGTGGGAACCTGGTGCATGTACAAAACATATCTTAATTCTCTTTACAACCCTTTCCTATCTCTGCCCTTCTAGTTTAATATGAATGGCAGTTTCATGTATCAATGCCAACTGAGACAGTCAAAAGTCCACTTAGGATTTTCTGATCTCTCTCTCTCCATTGTGGCAACTTACAATGCTCTGTATTCCAACCATATGGTGAGGCTATAAGATGGTGGAGCCTCCAGTCAACCAGCTTTCCTTAAGAATGGCAAAAGACCTTCCCACTGACTCAGATGGGCCAGATGAGCAAGGAATACATGTACACATTTAGCCACTGAGATACTGTATTTCTTAGTGATCACCCCAGACATCCTTGGGTTCATACCCCCTCAAAACCTGCTGCCACACAGTCTTCTTCTCTACATCAGCAACCCCATCCTTTCAGATGCTCAGGAAAAACCTCAGCCCTCCTATTCTCTCAGACCACACATCTAATTCATCAGCATGTCTTCTGCCTTCAAAATACTCCCAGAATCCAATAACCTTTTACTACCTTCACTGCCATCCTATATTTCAAAAGATACTGGTAAGATAAAAAAGCAAGGCATAGACTGGGGAAAAACACTTACAACACATACATTTGATGAAAGTTTGACCAAAGAAGACATATAGATGAAGAGTAAAGAAGCCCATTAAAAAATATTCATCATTATTTAGTCACTTGGAGATGTAAATTAAACTAAAATCACAATGAGATAGTACTACATACATAGTGGAATGGCAAAAATTAAAAAGACCAACAATAGTAAGTGTTCCGTAGGATGTGGAACATCAGAACTCTTATTCAGTCAGCTAGAATGTAAAATGCTATAGCCACTTTGGAAACTACTTTGAATATTTCTTAAAAGTTAAATATACACCTGTGATCAGTGAAGAATGCTTTTATAATAGAAACTGTCCACTTCAAAAGCTATTTATAAATGTCAAGGATATAGCTCAGCAGCACAGCACCTGCCTGACAAGCGTGAGGTTCTGAGTTTAATTCCTGGTACCAAAAAAAGCTATTTATAGATTAAAGCTACATAGAGATACCTTGGTCAACAGGTACCAAAACATGCATTTACCACATTATCTAGCCATTTCTCCTATAGTTATTTTGAAGAGTGAAAAAAAAAATATGTCTACTGAGTTGTACATAAGTATTTATAGTTAAACTCTACAACATGCTTAAAAGACTATCAACAGGTGAATGAATAAATAATTTGTAGGCTATCCATACAAAATACTACTTTTCAGCAATAAAAAGGTCTGAACTACTGATTAAAGCACAGACATATTTCAGAAGAATTTTGCTGAGTAAAAGAAGACAGGAAAAAAAAAA